>JAECUM010023486.1:0-22500 GCA_016617855.1 Megalonaias nervosa
CATTTTTGCAAGTCTTTGGTATGACTCGGCCGGGGATCGAACCCACGACCTCCCGCATCCGAGGCGGACGCTCTAACCACTTAGGTCACCGGAGCGGTCTCTCATAGTAAATATCAGGTCGATCTCTAATGTGTAGTTGTATCATTCTTGTTTCGCCTAGAAGATTTCCAACGTGACCTTACCTGATCAACGAGGCTAAAATTAAAGTATGTTAACTGATTATTATGACATGGAAAATATACAGGTGCTGCGGGCGTAATCTGTATCAAATAACCTGGTTGCACGGTTGGTGAAAACAACAACAAGTATATAACCATAAACACGATCGTCAAGGTCTATTTCACACATAAAAGTGCACGTTAACCATTGTCGATGTTGACAGCAGATACAAAGAAGCCGAGAAGTTGACGTCAAAACAATGTGTAATTGGCGCAGATGCAATCAAACGTTTGTATGCACGTTCACCACTAACATGGCCACGATTATTACAAGTGCATCCCGGTAAATATTTTATGGGATATATTGTTGTGCTGTTGTCAAAGCATAGAGTAAGGGTTCGTGCTGGACATGTTAATATACACCGTGACCAAGCTATTGTGGAGCGATTTAAATGTACACTTGCAAAACGATTATTCGGAAATCACTACGCGCATGAATTGGCAATGAGGTCTCAGAGTGCAGAGCGGACAAACGAATGAGTAGAACGTCTTCCATTAGTCATAGCAGCGTTGAATAATGAAATTACGCGCACATTTGGATAAAATCTAGCTAATGCGATTCGAGAAAGACTGTAGCATTTATTCGAAAAAGGGTTTCACAGCCGGACACCGTTGCAACCACTCGGAAACAAATTTGTTCGGTAATTGTATGTACATGTAAAGATAGAAGGTTGACAATGACGTGCTACTGACCAGGAATGGTCCATCGGAGTGTCAACGATTTAAGAACGGATTGATACTCCAAGACAACCGACACGTTACGGTTCGGAGCCTGGAAAACTACTCAGTGGTTCAATCACGAGAACAAAGCCACCGAGCCGAGTATTTGTGAGAAAGGAATTGCACTTCGTTCCCGCTAACTATCACCAAGTTTTGTTTAAACGATTTGACGTGTCAGCCGTAAGATGATTTAAAATTATGCTATATAAATGCCCAAGTGGTTATTCCGTTGAAGAGTATAAACCGCTTGATATCATGTGGGGACAAACTTACTTTTGCACATCGGTACACCGATGCGATATTTCTGACAAAGCATGAAGTTTTGTGTGTGCAAGAATTCACGCAGGTCTCGAAAGCATAATACGTACATGTTGTGTTTGAGATCTTTCTACCCAAAAACAATGAATGAAACACCATTGGCCTTTTCAATGTTTTCGAGCAAACAACAACAATCGAATACATTTAGGACATAGTCATACGTACTCTTAGATTGGTTTACAAGAGCATTGGTTTATAACTTAACAAAAACTTTTTATTGGTGTTACTAAACAATAGATGCTCTTTCGAATAATCGCTGGTATCAAATTTGTTTATTAAACTTGTTTAGCCATGCCCGCGTACATATCACTGCATTAGAAGCGAATCAATAACGGTGTGCAGTATCTCGACACCATCCTGGTAAAACGATATCATCTTGTCATAGTAGAACTGGTACATTAGCAGCTTCGACAAGTCCATCACGGACGAACTAACACAGTTTGGATTTGTCAGCTTGATTTTCGAGTTCTACTTTGAATGGTAACAAGTCCACCATCAAATATTTTCTTAGATTCAAAGACCCAATCACCTATGAGCCTTCAAAGCTTATCTGCTTTACTCTCATGCACACGATCTGTACTAATACGTTTCCACAGATTCTCCATGGGCTTTTTCAAACACAGCATTGTTGAAGAGTTAAAGAAATCTTTCTCAAACTCATCTATTCCCGTTAAGGGCAAATCCGTATTCATTTGTATGTATATCATTGCCCATCCCTAAAGGTTACATGCTGTAGCTACTAGGGTTGAGCGAGGTCATACCCGTCTCTTTTTGGGTTTGGGATATCTGTGACTGGCCATATAAATCCTAGCCACCAAGTGAGAGTTCAATAATCATATGCTAATTGATGTCGACGAGTAATTCCAACCCCATCTGGGTTTTTGACAACAACGCATCACAAGTATTGTTCAGTATAGAGCTTCTACACAGGTATGCAAGATCACGAAATTTCTCAAACACATTAGCGAGTAACATCCAATCAGTGTGCAGATACAAATCGTGATAGTCACCCATTTTTTGTATTCGAATACTGACTAAACCATGCTTGTGTGATAGTAATCATTTTCGAAAATACATGCAAGTGACTGCGATGAATGAAAGGCTTCAGACGGAGGCAACTGAGTTCCAGCAAACTTGTCCTAGTCACTCATGTACTTGTAGGATACACAGGTTTTCTCGTCCGCATGTCCGTATTGGTCGGAGGATACCTACAAGTGATTGCGACATTCTCCACCGCTATATTGCTCACTAATCTGTCCAAGGACGAATAAAAAAATGTAGTGATTCAATGATCTGTAGCTGACCCAGCCTAAACGTCCTTTACTTTCCGATATTATTTGGAATAATCTTATTAGCGATTTTGACGTCGTGGCTATGCTTATATTATTACATCACTATCATACTTACGTAAGTTGTTAAGCACTACACGGAATTTTATTTTGTTTGGGTAAACTCTCAAATGTAGATTACATGCGTTGTTTGCGTTGTTTGCGGCTCCTCTATCAGTGATGTGACTATGGTCACGGACTTTTTATTGGTCGAAGTGAAAACTTCTTCGCAGATCCAGCAATGAGTGGCTGTGGAAACTCACAAATGTTATCACGGGTCACACTCACGTCTGTTCGTAAATAGAGTTGTTGTCGAATCCATTTCGCTCTAACTTCAATCTATTTCAGAAACGCCTCAGCTGATTCCTTGCCACTATACAACATTGGCGGTCCAGTTTGCCCTTCACACCTAACTATTGTATAACAAAACCCGCAAGGGACTTGTTCAAAAACTTGTGTTTCTGTGCATCTTCCACAGAAACGTTAAGGTCCGCGTATATGATATAAGCGACCTTCATCTTTAGTTACATTGCAGTAAATTTGATAATGTTTATACCAGGTTCGGTCATAATTGTCCGCTGCGGATTTTTTCACTGGTCCCACCACAGCAGAAATCATAGTTAGTGGGTAAATGTTGGGTGTTAGGTACATGCATGCAATGTCTGCATGGATATTAATTAGCCTCCTACTAACTGTGTCGGTCAATCATATCACTCAGAAGTAACAAATCAGTCTATGTTCGTCCATGTTGTCCATGTGGAGTGCAAGCAGATAAAAGACTTTATCTCAAGTAAACACAGTAACAGTGATACCTAGGTTAAGTGTTTCAGATTTGTTCAGTGTGGTCTTATTATTCAAGTTGAGTTTACCCTTGTAGTGCCGGTATTTTCGAAATAGGTCCTGGTTATCACTAACCGGATATAAAGCTGAACAAATTGCTGGTTCAAAGCATCTGTTCTTAGAATTCTTTACATTTATCACTGACCATGACGGAACCAACTTTGGTTTTGGTATGCAACACGATCCACCAAACGGTTGATATAGAGAGATATGTATCTCGACTTGGGAATATCTTTCGAGAGTCCATCCCTATTCTGCATTATTGCATTTTTCCAATATCTAGAAAATATTTCCAATTCTTTTGTTAATTTCCTCATTAAAGGCGCTGGTATTGCTACGGTTCATTATTGTAAGAGTTCCGCTGTGATTTCACGATGTAGTAGTTTTAAATTCATCCTTGTCAAGTAAAAACAATATATGATTTAACTCTAGAGTAGACAAGGTGTTTCAACACAGATGTGATTTCAGGAATCATATTTCTTAGCAGTTGTCGAGAGTTTATACATGGGTTGAATATGCATGTGGGATAACTGACACAAAATTTTTTAATTCATCAACATACGTATGAAATTTAAATTCAGGTATTTGTGATTGCCGAACTTACTCAACAGTTTCAGTAGCAATAGCAGATGCAATACGTTTTGGTCCATTCTCGATAATGGTTTTGTTCATCCTCAATACAAAGACAGTTTTCTAGGAACGCGTCTAATAATGCAAATATGTTAGCATATTCTTGCACCTCTTGGTATTCAGATAATACGCTCAGGTGCAAATTGTTTCAGTTGTTGTACAGTTACTCTTTAATTGGCACCTGGTCGAGGACTAGCAGCAAGTGATAGAGCAGGCTGATCAAGTGCAACTAATGGTCTCAGTAATTTATGTCAGCTTTTTGCATACCACTTAGTATTCGCATTGCATGCTGTGGTGCGATTTGTTTTAGCTGAAGCCCGGTAGACATCCTTATATAAAAGGCAAGCCTTCTCTAACCACGAAGTAGGGCAATGACTTATTCAATTAATGTATTCTACCAGGATCAGAAATTACAATGGCTTAAATTCCAGCAATTTTGGTTTGCTTTTGTTTTATTTATTTCTGTATTTGTCTCGATTATTTTTGTGTCTGTTTCATTTATTTCTATATATGTATGTGTAGTCACAGGTGTTTGCGCAATCACGAATGTTTGCTCCATCACAGGTATCTATGTCAGTATTTGTTTACGCGCAAGATACTATTCACGAACAGATCCACATGATGAGCAAAGTTGATTGTGATTTGACTCCGATACCGCATTTAATACATGGTCGAGCACAGGTGCCAGTACATAACACGTATGTGTTTTACAATTTTCATAAGGATTCTGCCGCAGAATTCGTTCACGCTTTTCCAAGACATACGCCTTTTCATGTATTGCGTCCCAGTGCCATTTAATTTATTATGAATGTAATACGTTCCTAAAGGCCTTCAAATTCCAGGAACAATTCGCCGAATATCATCAGAAAGAGATCTTCGATTACCCGGTATAACCCGCAGAGGATCATATCATTGTCCCGTCCATTGACAAATCTTGATTTACTTGTTAAGTCAGTCATGCATCTTCGTGGTGCTTTTATGCAAAATTAACTTGCATCGACGGTGTCACGTACACGTGGATTTGCACCAACAGTTGAAGTTGTTAATTATTTATCCAGGCACGATCAACAACCGAAGTTTAATTCAACTTTACCAGTACAAAATCGGTTGAATGGCCCCATATGTGACCATCTTTGTTGTTTCAGCGTCGCGTGCACTTGATCGTTCACCAACTGCAAGCATTTATTGATTTTACATTGAAGTACGTTTAGTATTATACAAATGTCTATTCAAATTTATGGACCTTACTCAGCTCGATGACAATGTATAGATATGGATCTGAGCTGTATTGCCACCAAAGCGAATTTGACTGACTTAACCATTCGTGTTGTTGTTAGTGTTTACCCAGGTGAGCTAGTGAGTTGTGAGGATCAAACTAGTAAACTGAAAACATTCAAGTTATTGTTGCCAAGTTGAAAGGCGCTGTCGCTAAGAGCCTGACTGTAGTCATTAAAAACGGTGGAATCAGAGACGGTGGTGTGAGGATTGCTGATATCAAAGTGTATGTGGATGATACTAAGACAATACGTAGACGAACAAATCGCTAACGTGCCAGCACCAGCGCTTAGAAACTTTATTTACTTTACACATAATGAAAACTACTGAACGAACCTACAAACGGTATAAAATCTTTTGTATTTACCTCAGCTGTATCATAGTTGGTTAAAGATGCATTTTACGTTCATCCGGTGGGTACTTAACCGTCTACCGTCCTTGGTGTTTGTGTTTAAGATTAGATTTATAATATGCGGTGATGAGGTTGAGGAATCTACCGACAGGGTGTTAGCAACGTAGGCTATAATTGATAATAATTTTGTCCCACTTGTCCGCGAATATCGCATCGGAGTGGTGTTATCACACCATCGTATACGCTCAAATATAATAACGTTAAGCGCCAAATGGAAATTGAATGTTAGAATAACTCTAATGCACCACTACCAAATCAAGGCCAGCTTGGAATCATTGCATTAGCACGTGAAAATGATCAATCGTTGTCTGCTGGCTGCAGCACCAGGTACAAAAAACTGGGATTATATCTACAACAATGAAAAGGAATTCACAACTGATTTCGCCTCAGCTATATTCACCAAGAAATATGTTACACCAACATTGACTCCACTGAGACAATAAAATTTAGACTGGTATTTAGTAATGGTCCCTTGCTCGTGTAACATGTATTGGAAGACGACGGAAACATTCGTTTAACACACACGGAACAGGTGCAACTAGCATATTTTTTAATGACCGTACTGATAGGCCAAAACAACGTAGAATTGTTGCAACTGTATTATGCAATTGTATTCTTAATATAAGAACTGTGGTGAACCCTCAATGTTATCGACGGGGGAAAATAGTCAGTGTGGACGACAGCAGCGAGATGAAATTACCAAGATAACTGCTTTGATGGTGACAGACAAACGCGCTTGTTTTGTTGTATGTTATTTGCGGTCTAGCTACTGCAAAAAAAATGTTGGTCCTGGTGTGACTGCAATCGCAACCACGACCACCATCATAGGTGCATCACCTGGAATTATTGTTGGAGCTATATCGATACTAACTGGTGATGGTGCTAGCAAATTAATTTCGATGCTGGGCTGCAAAGCAGCCGCAACACGATTAGTAAACTGTATTCGGTAGCTATAGACTATAAAATAATTAGCATACACGAAATAGAAACAGTGCTGGTGGAAATGGAAAATCACCGACAATTCCAAGCAAAGGCAAGGAACCGCGTATCGGATTTACAGACAATGAAAGTCGTGTATAACGTCTACAGTATTAGAGACATGGGCGCTTTTACCAGTTACAGCACTACGTCACACAATGACCCTACCTGCTTGTTTGGGCCACTTCATAAGCATGGATTCTGAATGCTGTTGATCCATGGGTTGCACAAAGTATGTGATATGTGTGCACACGTCATCGGGAATAGAGGCTTTGACCTAGAAAGGTAATTAAAGGAGCCAATAATGGCAAAACCACTTTTACGACACTACTGAATTTCATAATATCTGTAGAGCGCCCCACATAAATGCAGTAGCTAAAGGAAACTCAATCAACCAATCAAAACGCTTGATGCATCCTGCCTTGTGACCTAGTTTCAATACCCCATACAGGAGATTGCGGTACTGCAATGACATCGCGCTTCGGAATGTAACTGATATTACAAGAATAAGCATGTTAATCATACAGTCATGAAAGAGAGACGATGGTTTTCAACAAAGTAGGCATCAAAGTAACCATTTATCGTAATATAAAATCCTGACGTTTTGTTGTTTTTCGAAAAGGTACCTGAGGCGCTGCAAGCTTCCATATGGTAACAGCCTTGATTTACCTAAATGTGTTTATATTCGCCACACTTTCACGATACATGACGAGGGAAGAATGTATTTGCATGACTTTATTAGGAAGTGCAAGGATATACAAACTATAAATTCGTGACAAAATTGAAACAGAAACAAATATCCAACACAACTGCAGAACAACTTTTAAAGGAGAATAATGACGTGGTTAAAGGTTCGGTAGATAAAATTATCCAAAACTTTGTTTTTCCAATATTTTTGTAATTCATCAATGGACCAAATCAGATGCAGCATACAAAATTTTGTTCTACAAATGTGGATTCGAAATTTTATTGAGTGAATTGCACAAAATCTCTTCAACCAATTTGTTCAAGCAAAGTAGTATAAAATTTAATCTCTAAGCGTCTTCATCTCGAATTTCTGGGCGTCTTGAAAAGAATCATGGAGGAAAATGCATTCCATTACCACTCATTAAAACAAAATTGCAAACGTATATCGATTATTATTTGGTCCTTCCCTAATAATAAAAATTGATGGCAACAATCACGAATCTTTGCATAAAATTACATCCGATTCAACCATGTAAAAATATAAATTGTACAAACTTGGTATAATTTTCTATATTTTTGCAATATTGTTTGGTTTTCGTAAATACTAAGTAAATCATTTGTATTTATAACCTTACAGTGAAACCAATTATGAGTCATTCCGATTTAACATATTGGGTCGAGAAAATCACATCGAGGTCAGATTGTTAATCCACTAAGTGCATTAACTAGTGGAAACTGTTTGACAAAAGATCAATTGTGGATCAATGTAAGTCCAACCTAATTTACGATTATTTTAAAGTAATTTCACTGTTGTTCAAACTAGTCCATCCCTATACTTCCTGACAGTTTAAACGTTTTTCAGCCAGGTCATTTCAAGCCCATATTTTCATAATTTGTTCTTGCCTTCCTAGTCAACTTTTTAATTTCATGGTTAATACCTTACAATTTAAATGGATCTATTTGTTTATACCAGAAATAAGGTACTAAATCTATCAATAAAATGGTATGTTAAATATATTTTAGAATTGTTGTAGATGCATGTACACTTACATGCATGATTTTATTGCAATTTTAATTTTGCTGAATTTTTGTGTTTGTTGTGTGCCCACGGCCTTTATGGCAGCCTTAATATGGTATCATGTCGAAAAATACGAATAGTCTTTCCTCTGGATGTAGATGGATTCTTATAGTTTTGTAATTATCAATCTACCTATTTATTTTTATTTCTCTTTTCTTTTCTCGAAGGTGGACTTCTTCTTAAGGAACATCTTCTGTACATAGAAAAGGTTGCCCTAGGTAAGAGCTACCTGGACCTTACCAAAGAGTATTCCCCAAATGTGGCCAAGATTTTAAACGAGAGATTCACCGGAACTCCACTAGAGGAGATCCTAACACGTATGCGCAGTGAAATCCTCTAGAATAGCACAATAAACATATCTACCAGTCTTGGAGAAATTTGGTTCGATAACATGACAGAATTCATAGATATCCTGAAGGATGTCGAAGAATATCTTGGATATAGCATCATACAGGTAAATATCTGATTTTACATTTTCATAACAATTATAATGGTTAGTGAAAATAATAGCCCCTGACAACGCAATTAAGGAAATGCATTTCAAAATAATTTGTAAAGCCATCAAAATTTAAAAGATGGCAAAACAAACTGTGGAACATTATCGTGTTTTATTCTAAATACGCTGACACTTATTGATACACTCTTGTGTTGTTTACCATTGTTAGTATTACTGAAATTTTTGCGTCTCTTACACTTTTAAATAATAGTCCGATCAAGCAACGTCAGTAGACGGTACTATCCGTGACTGCTGTCCAAAGTGGACATCTAGATATTGCTCCTTCTGGAAAATCCTCTCTGGTTGATTAGACCGCCGTGCATATATGCCCATCCCCCACCTAACCATCCTATCCTTACCCCGGCTATGAAAACAGATAGCAAGAGCTGTAAAGACAGCGCAGGGCATTAGTTTATCCGCATTAGGACCATGTAGTCATTCGCTGAATCTGTACTCATCTCCAGACGTCTCGACATTGTCATGCCGCTTGATACATTCTGGCATGGACGACAGAGTAAGGGTGATTATGCGCAACATTCCTTTACTTAAATGTAACTCACGGGCAAGTCATGACCTTAATCCCTCTTCCCCCACCAGATACCATCAAGTCCCGTGGTGGTTAGCTAGAAGCAAAGCAGCAGGTTGAATATTCTGGGACTTGTAAATGCCGATCTGCATATATGCGACTCGCGGTACAAGATCGCAATTACTGCACCGGCTAAGCAGCAGTGGAACTCAGCAATCCCTAAAGTGACTAAGCAGCGCTACTGAGAATTACTCTGTCTCTCTCCGTAGCAGCCTGAAGGAGATAAAAATAATGTCCGGCTTCACTCTTACCCTGGTTAACATACCGCGGCTGAAGGGGATCAGCTGTCGAAAATCTAACAATAAGACAAATGTGACGCCACTCACCATTGGTGCTTTGAATGTGCTTAGGAAACAAATCAGAGAGACGAAAACCTCTAGTTGTGGAGAACTGGCCTGATTCTGCATCTCAATAGCGGTCATGAGTGAAGCCTCCGGAATAACAACTCAACGAAGAAGGAGCTGGCTACACCTTCTAGATTGCTCGCAGTAACGAAGGGGGACGTGAAGCTTATGTTAGGTTACCATCAAATTACATCTATTCAACAGATTCGCAAATCTTCGAAATGACGTGAATAACAAGCATTGGCAAAATGAAACTTCTACTGTCTGGATAAAGGCAGCACCTACTATAAGAAAACACAGATGAGATCAAGGACAAGTTTTATGAAGACCTGAAGTACCAAAGTCATTTGAGATCCTCATCTCTATTACACATAAATTGAATAAGAAGAAACAATATAAAGAGTGACATTTGTCACCATATGTCATCAATGTTATTTGATAACCTTTACCTAATGGCAGACACGTGCAAAAAAGAAAGAGAAAACAACTACTGTTGTATATGTGCTATGACGTGTGTCTCGAAAATGTATGATTTAGATCGTAAGTCTCAAGCTACCAGCTGTTCAATCGATGAAGACACAGGCGTCTGATAAACGGCTTTAAATTATTCGATCGCGTTCAGAAAGGAAGGTTTTGGTTTTGAAAGTTGCTGATGGCTGTAGGGTCGGGAGGCATTGCTCAGATTTATGGAGTGACTGTGGCTGTAAGACTGAACGCTTTATTAATAGGCAGACGACTAGATCTAGCAAACGAAAGATCTGGATATTGTACTATATTTTGCTACTACTTTTAAGTGCCAATATTTAGCTGCATTCGCTTGGCAAAATAATTTCCAACTGGTCATAAGTATACAGTTTAATATGGTGTGTGCGGGTGGTGTTGGTTAAAGATACTTTCTGTGCTGACTATTTCCTCTCAGATTCTAATCAAACACAAAATCATAGAGAATTATTTTGATATTCTATCAACTTTTCTTCTTTGGCTTTGTATTCCACAATTGCTCAGTGAGCTTGACTCTGAGGAAGATATTTTACTGTCATTGTCTTGGCACTATATAGATTCGTTTGTTAATATGTCGTTCAACACTACTTAAAACAAACAAATAATTACCAGGAATAAAAACAACTGACACGTTAAGAATGTTTTCTACCATATTTGATGACTTTCAACAACGTCGATCTCTTCTAAGTATCCATTTGTACTTCAGTTTTGTCGGGTGTCGTAATATTGATTTATTAGAGGCTAAACTATTCGGTAGTATAAATGTACTTTAATGTTGAAAGGTGAGAAGATTTCAAAATGCACGATGGCAAAATTTAACAGAGGTGGTATTCTCAATTCCTCCATTACGCTAGGCATCATACAGTCACTTTAATAAATGAATGCTGTATCACGGAGATAAAAGGACTATCTGTTCTGTACCCTCTTACCACACACACACACACACACACACACACACACACACACACATATATATATATATATATATATATATATATATATATATATATATATATATATATATATATATATATATATATAACCCGAAAAGCTCAATAACAGTGCGCCGAATATAGTTTTTAGTATTAGTACCAGTACTGCATTATCAAGATTGTTTTACATCCACTGTGAAACGAAATCATACTTAACGGGTATATGTTATTCGCTTGCAAATTTATATTCCATCCAAGACTACTCTATGATGATAACTTTAACTCATCCTAGATGTGAAACGATGACCGATGTAAAATATACACTAATCTAATTTTGTTCACGCTATATAAATACATCTGTATTAGTCTGTGGCTCAGCTCACCAGGATCAAACGACAGTCGGCTGTGATGAAGAGAAAATCAAAAGAAGTCATATGTGTCTATAGTTGTTATCCATGAACCGAAACTTCACCTGCCTTCACAGATATGTTTTGAATATTGAATGACCCCTGACACCAATGAAGAGGGATGTAATTCGTATCTCTTCTCAAAGACGAACATTTTTGTTCTTCAAAGAGAACATTAATTCACAGGCGAATAGATGAAGATATCTAACTATAACAAAATGTGACTTCCATTCCTGCCGCAATGTCACAACTACTTTGCCCACCGTCCATCAAACGAATTGATTTGATCATCTCCTGTAACGATAAACAAAAAAAATGCATTGCATACGAAGCCGACATGTTGACACCATTGAGTTTGATTGACAGTATAATAGGGTTATGCAGCACAATCGAGACGCTTAAACTTCGATTCACATGATATGCCTTTATCTATGCAACGCCTTTTTTATCAAATAAAGATGCATTTAATTTTCATGGTTGGAGAGTTCTCTGCTGATACCCTCCAGTGACCGCTTATGGCAGGGTAGAATCACTGGTTGGCTAGGAAATATCTGTCCACCGAAAGCGGAGGGTAAATTGCCGTTGAAAACAATGAATTTATATAGGAAATTTTCTAGGCTGGGGAAATTAGAATGGCCGTTGTGGGCAGGTGAACACAATTGGCTGGAATTGCTTGTATTTCATACGACACTTAACCAGTAACTGCCGTATGGCGTTCTTGCTTATTGACTCTGTTGCCTCTTCATATATCTCGACTTTTTCAAGAAACAAGATATTTATTTTTCAAAATATTTTTGCATAATCTGTAATAACTTGTTTTAAAATACATTTTAAATGGATTTCATTTAAAGAATAATTGAAGCATATTATTTTGGTACATTTTGAGATAATCTATTGAATTTCACCTACATAATCTATAACATTGGATTATTAATCAAGGGAAAAGATCTAGCATATTTTCATGTTAGTAAAGAACATTTCGTCTATTTACAGAAAAACTACGCTGTGTCTGTTTTTGCGTTAATTAGAAAGCGTACTGCAAACTTTGCAAGGTACTTATATTAATTATGGAGCGACTATACAGTGATTAATATGATTTTGTAGAGAACATTTGATACCCCAACAGACAGAGGCAACGTTGGATAAGAAGTCAACTTGTGGAAGTCCTTTCCCTATTGGACATAAGCCTATTACGTGGACAGAAATACGAGTATTTCTAGACTGACCAGGACTCAAGTCTATATTGCCGTGGAAGATAAAATCGGACAATTGAAAATGAAACCAAATATTTCCCATGTCCTGGATTTATTTTCTTGTTCAAACGTATACCAATGAGGTGTTTTTGATACCTTTTATCTTGTTCTGGCGTTTACAAACCGTGGCGCAGAACCACTGCATAACTATAAGACACGGCTTAACGGTCTAATCCGTCAAAATTTCCGGTTTAAGCGAATCGCTGTCAGTAAATAAAATTATTTGAATATATGAACTAACCTTTATGTTCCTCTTCTAGAATTTCACTTCATCAAATATTTTCAACTATGCTGCTATTTTTCAACAATTTGCCACACATTAGTGCAAAGGCTGTAGATATTCCATTAGCATTGTTGACAAATATCTTCTGAACATCAGACCACAACCAATTGCGCGCTGTTCTTTACTAAAGCCTGCAATAAAGTAAAAACGAATTCCCAAGGTCAATATGTCTAGCTGACTCCACCACGTTCTACTGGAACGTGTTGGTAGTTGTGACCTCCTTTTGTCCGTGAGCAATACCATCTACAATGACTACCACCATCAAGACTCATGGCTGCACATGGAGCAGTGTCATAACAAATAAGATAAATGCAAACATTAGTCGTGGACACTTACTTAGACAGAGACAGCACCGTCAACGATATGATTGCTGTCTCTCGCTTTGCGTCTATGCTTAGCATGCGAGATAAAAATGACTAAATACATCCGATGGTAGCATGAGTTCATGTACTTGTGAGGTGTGTAAAGTTAATAACTCTAACTAATCATTAAAGGCTCATTAAAAGTCAAAATCTTATTCTATGACATTTTCATTTTGTTTTATCTTCTTCAGAGGGCGGATGCGGATATTGAGGAGATTCATAAACAAATGACATACAAGCATCATCGTCATGTTGGTCGTCTGTGTATTGTTGCCTACTTTGGCTTTCCCTGTGCACAAGCTCCACCAATTTGCTTTAGCACTGGAACAAAAAGTGCATGACCTAACGGAGGAAAGGAAGAGGATGGAGATGCTTCTTTACCAGGTGTTACCCTCGTCTATGGCGAAGAAAATGGTGAGGGATCGATCTGTCCTCCCAGAATTCTTTGCGTCTGTGACCGTAGTGTTTTCAGGCATAGTCGAGTTCACCGACATCGCTTTCCGCAGCACACCAATGCAGGTGGTAGACTTGTTGAACAGCTTGCACAATATTTTGGATGGCCTGATACACAGCTAGAAACTATTGGTATGTGAGATGGAATCTAATGTATTAATATTGTATCGATTCAATTCTCTTATTTAATGGAAGTTGTATACACAAAAAATACTATGAGATCATCGAAAGGAAACCATTAAATAATACCAAGTAGCAGCCAATACTTTTCCATTTCTTGCACTGAGCATCAAGTTTAAGGACTGAAAGTCCCAAAGATAATGCTTTAAGCACTGCATTATTCAACGAATAAAGGCACCGGCTACTTATAATTTCGCTGAAGACAGAGAAATAGATTTATAGCAACTTGGACTTGTATATGTTACATAGGCCGAAATGTTCATTATCTAAGTTCGATCAGCGTGGACATCAAAAAAAAGCGGTAGAGAAGTCATTGCGCATGACTGTTCGATGGTAGTCAGCCTAGCAGTCAGGGGACAAGTTGACCTATATTCTTGCACTACAGTTAGCTTAGTCCTTTTACCTTGGAATAAGCTCGTCTGGGGTACTATAATTATCCAATGGCAGCGTGAGAACGTTAGATTTACTGGTACACACCAATTACCAATTGTCTATAGGTCATGTTTTATTTTTTTTAATGGATTGATATGACTGAAAATTGTTAAAAGTACGTTAAAAAAATCCAAATCACACACGCGCGCGCGAGCACACTCACATTAATGTGTTCTTGTAATAATGCAGTTTTTTGTCGCAATTTAGTAATGCATCTATCGCAGAGTATGTTTAACTGAGATACGAAGGAACATTTCGTTAATAATAATAATAACACAAGTAGTAGTAGTAGTAGTAGTAGTAGTAGTAGTGCTACGAATAATAATAAGAAGAAGAAGATTAGTACTACTACTACTAATAGCAACAACAAAAACAACAACAATAATAATAATAATAACTCTCAGGTGATGCTCGCTTGGTTGCTTCTGGTCTACCTACCCTAAATGAGGATAAGCATGCACCCGAAATAGCCTTCCTGTCCTTAGACATGCTGTCAGCAATGGGAAAAATAAAATTACCCCATATGCCAGAGAAGTCTGCGCAGTGTCATATTGGAATAAATACAGGTAAGCAAAACTACTGAACCTGTTTCATAACCAAATACAGGAACAATTGGGGATCTTATGTATATGTGTCATCAATGTTTTCGTTCAATAATGGTGCATTTCTTCCATCTTTTCCTTGTACCCTCCACTGTTTTCTCCAGCGACGACGCTTTGTGCCGCTTTTCCTTGGTTTAGTAGAGAGCTACATCCAAGTCTGTTTTCAATATTTTATGATGCATTGTGATGCATGCGAAAAGTACGGAACATTAGTAATTCTTCACTTGAACTGGGTCAATTACAGTGTGAGAAACAAACAGCTGCAGCAATTTTATCCCGCCAAAGGGTCAGCTGATTGGTATAGTTACTGGTTTTATGATATTTGTTGACATAAGCAAAGTAGATGGGCGGAGCTTGTAAGTTTAACTGATCCATTATACAAGCCATATATGGAACAGGCACGCGCATTATCCCAGTGTAAATTGGAAAATGCATGTGCCCTGTTCGATATACAATCTGATATACTATTAAGTCTTTAAATGACATTTCTTTCGATTTTCCCTGTTTCAGGTCCCATTGTTGTAGGAGTCATGGGTACGAAAATGCCGAGATAAACTGTGTATTCGGTGACACAGTTAACACGGCGTGCAGAATGGGGTTAACAGGGGAGGGTAAGAGTAGAAATAGTGATCTATTTAATAGTCAATGTTGAGATAACTTCGGCATATTTTCTAATTTAAATTTCGTATCATTTCCTAAGAAATTTGAGTGTTAGTATCAAGTTTAGGTCATTCTCTCAAAGAATGTAAAGATCAAGGTTATTTAGAAGTAACTCCGCAGAAAAAGGGAAAAGAAAACAAACAAAAACGAAATAACCTATAGTGCTCCGAATATTTTTTTAAAAAGAATATTGGTATAACTGTTTCTTTACTTTTTAAATCTGCCTCTGTTAAGTGTTATCATTTGAGGAGAACTTTAAAGCATATTGTGAATATTTTCTAAACATTTGCCCAGAAACGCTACAGTTACACAAAATGAAATGCATTTGTTACATAGTATCACGTATGTGGGATTTCCCATCCTTTGTCCAACTCAGACGGTTAGAATCAACATGAGATTAGTTTAACATTCACAATTAGCTGCATGATTTCTCTGACAAGCCGTTTATTGAAATATATCTTGTGTCTAGTTAATTCAAAGCAGAGACGGGTGGGGTGGGTGTCTCCCTCTTCCAATAGAAAGTGTTGACTTTTCATGGTCAAAATTATAAAAATTAAATAACTTTGTTCAAAACGAACAATGCCTTTAAAAAAAAATTTTTAAAAAAATCGAACCATTTAGAAAGGAATAATGAATATGCACCTGGGGTTGACAGCTGTCATACTCTGCCAAGAGTTGAAACCATCCCATGGGGTTGCCTGTTCAACTTGCGGTTTACTTGTGTGTGTGTGTGTGTGTGTGTGTGTGTGTGTGTGTGTGTGTGTGTGATTTTCATTATTACTTTTAGTTTATTTGTTTTATTTTCTCCCATCTGTCTAAGTGTATTTCAACGTTGTGTATAGAAGGTCTTACATCAAATTTCATGCGTAATTTTTTACTTTACTTCATTAAACTCATTAAGTTATTTCGAAATTTACCTGTTGTATTGAATGGATGATTTCCTGACATTTATCCCATTTGGCCCTTAGACCTTTTCTGGCAGCTTAACTTTCCTTAAGGGCTGAAACTATCGCAGATGATTATTATTATTTATTCCAAGATTTACCTGTATTAATTTTTGCTTTAAATTATACGACTATATCCGTTAAAAATTTTAATACTGGTTGTACGATACAGCTAGAGGAAGCCGAATGTTTTCACCTGCCCGAAGCAGGGCTTTTTCCTATGTTACAAAATACGTTATATTTGGCAAAATGAATACATTCTTTGTGATGGTTTGTCAACTTTTAAGGAATGAGGATCATTAGACTGTGGTCTTGGAATTGCTTTTTCCAGCTATAATTAAGGTTTTACGACTAACATCGTATTTATTAAATAGTCTCTCTCTCTCTCTCTCTCTCTCTCTCTCTCTCTCTCTCTCTCTGAACTGATTATACATGGAACCTGCATATCTGATTTAAACCTCTTTTCCACGAGAAAGCCAAGCTTTTATCTTAGATGCCTAAGGTTAGATTTAATGTGCTAAGTTTAACTGTAGCCTTCAGCATCTGTGTTAAAAACGTGGTTTCGCTTTCTAAGTGCACGCGTACTGATGTTGCACTTCCCTTTCATATTGAAAGATGGCTTGCTTTGGTTTTGTGTTTAATACAAGGTTTTAGTACACGTGCTTACGTTTCTCGAGTCGAGACTCAGAATTCAAGAGGAAATGGGTGAGATGTGTAAGTGGTTTGTAAAGACATTGGATCACTCCGCCAACCCGGGCCTCCTTTTGAAACATTAAAGAGCGATATTGGACAAGTCGCTAAGGGGACTAAAATTACCAGAATTCCCTGATCAAAAGAAAAAAAGGCATTACAAGATCATCTCCCTTGTCTAGTATCCTTACCATTCTTTATCTTTTCTCCTTTCTCTCTTTCTCTTTTATCTTTGATTCTCTTTATCATATCTATCATGCAGGGGATTAATTAAAATTCTTTAACCAGTCTAAAATTATTCTTTCTCCATATAATTTCTCTTAGCGCACGTCCTTCTTACTATGCGTGGAAAGTACTATACACTGTCGTGTGTATATTTGTAACTGTGCATATTAATTTTTTATGCTTTTATTTCTGTCAGAGGAATCAGTAGTGACTGTATATTTAGAGGAATCAGTAGCGACTGTGTATTTCGAGGAAATTTAATTATTGGATCACAATGTGACCGTGACTTACACTCAAAAACACGACCAGGTTCGATCCTTTTCGGGGAACGTGCGCCGAATTCAGAGTGTACGTTGAGGTTAGCGTGTGCAGGCTAAACGTGACTCGCAGACCCGAGTTCAAATCTCAGTTGGAGACGTTGTCTCAAAAACCTGTTTAACTAATTTTTTTAGAAAAAGAATAATATAATCAAGTTCGGTTGTACAAGTTACAAAATATACACTAAATAATATGATATGAATCATGCAGCAGGACGTTTGGCTGGAAAAATATAAGAACAAAAAGGTTTTCAAAACACATAAACAAATTGTGTATGATATTTTTTATTCTTTCACCCTTGTTTGGTATGCCGTGTACAAGCTATGTAAATGGATCTATGCCTAATAAAACACAAAAAGAAAGTACAGTGTATATAAATCTGTTCTCTTATTACAATACTGTGAGGTTCTTAATGACAGAAACGTGACATTTTGGTAAATGGACGATCGACCAATCAGCTAACGGGTTTATAATACTAAATTCATTGTTAGATAAAACGGTGTATTTCAATATGTATGCCACTAAGAAAAGGATTTTCTCCCTGACGATTACTTTATTTTCGACCTATGAAAGCCGCATTTGGATTATTAGTTGTTAAAATGTGTACCATAATCAATCCGGTTTTGTTATTTAGAACATAGTTACGATTTATGTCTGCTCATTTACGAGAATTAAGTGACAAACAATATGTAAATAGAATCCTAATTGGTTAATGTCCCCATCAAAAAGAATATATCGTAGATAGAAACATATTTACATTAGCATTAATTGCTATCAGCTATGATTTACATTGAATATTGGTTATCTGTGTAGAATAATGATACCGTAATAATTATATATGTACAATAATGACATTATATATATATATATATATATATATATATATATATATATATATATATATATATATATATATATATATATATATGTGTGTGTGTGTGTGTGTGTGTGTTAATAACAAGACAGTAAAGATTTTATATGTACAATAATGATAACGTAAAAATGAACTATATACATTTTTTTTTAAAAAGTTATTATTCCAACACTAGCTTCATAATTACATCGACGAATCCACAAACTTCACCTCTGAGCTGCAGTCGTGTACCACCATCTGTCACTCCGTTGTTGATTATTTCAAATGGCCCGCTTGGCAACCATGATCCGGACTATATTTAAACCATTAAGTGTACTTTCTGTATTAAGCGCCTTTGTCTACAAGCCTACTGCCCTAATGATTAGACACCGGAACTGTTACGATATGACATGTAAAATTCCATTTTTTAATAACTTCACATAAGTTTCGTGAAATGTACTTGCGAACCAAAGCATACTGCAACCTGTCAGATTAAATCGCCAGGTGTTTTTGAGATCTTCGCCAGTTTCTGAGACTGTACCGTACATCCTCATGTTTTGACATTAAGTTGTCCATGACCAAAACAATCTCTCCAAAATTCGGTGCTACTTCACGAATCTGAATTTGTTATGTAATTAGTAACTTTCATCTGCATGCGAGTTTGTGTGATGAAGGCACAGGTAAAACAAAAATCGTGATGCGCGAGTAATGTTATATGATATGAGCTGATTACAATGATTTGCATTTATTTTATTTTTTTCTTTCTATTTCAGCAAAAAAAATTCAGATTACAGAGGCTACATATACTGCTCTTTTGATTTCGAACAAACAATTTACATTTGAAAGGCGAGGCTTTATTGAAATAAAGCAAGTTCTCTCTCTCTCTCTCTCTCTCTCTCTCTCTCTCTCTCTCTCTCTCTCTCTCTCTCTCTCTCTCTCATATGTGGGTGCAAAACAAACAAATCATGATATACAGATTTACTAAATTGGACTAAATATGTATCAGTTATACTGTAAATAAAACCTTTTGGGGTCTATTGGTGTGTGAAAATTGTGTATGTAAGTGTGTGTCAGTGCCAGATTTAAAGGTCGTCCCGGGTCCTAAGCACTGAAAACATTATGGTGCCCCTCCCCCCCCAAAAAAAAAATAGCAAATGTGAAACTTAAAAATAAAACAATATTGAAAGCTAAAATGCTGGGAAAATTCCAATATTGCCATCATTCCAAATCAAAATACTCATATATGCAGATCGAAATGGTCATATACAATTTTATTCAATTTTATCATAAACAATTAATTCGAATTTTTTCTGGTGTCCCTGTTGGGCTGGTGCCCTAAGCACCTGCTTAGTGCGCTTAATGGATAATCTAGTAGGTGTACAAAAGCAGAGTGAAAAATTAGTAAATTCTTTTGGTGGGCTATAAACGATATTCAACATATCATACATATTTACATGTTGGCTGGCTGTTCAAAATAATTTGCATTTATAGGGATTGTAATTCTTCCAAGCTTAATTCCTTTGTTATTTTCATCAATAAGTCTCGTGAACGTGTCAGTTTTTTCAGAAGCAAATGATAAGCATGCCTAAATACCTAGGTGGACATTCGCATATGCTACTAACTGGAAACATATCCAAAGACAATGAACAGCTAGACAAAACATATAGGAGGATAGAGAAGATATACAAATAATGCATTGATCTATAAGCAACGTATTCAGATATTGTTTCATTTTGCAGGGTAAAGGTCAAATTGAGACTTACTGGTTATCGGGAACTGACAGTGCCAAAGCCTGTCTATAAGATGTGACCCAATTTTGACGATGCTAAAACCTGTCGATAAAATGTTATCTAATTTTGACAATGCCAAAGCCTGTCGATTCGACGTTATTTAATTTGTTCACAATTATTGAAAATGTTGAACTTGGATATATGACTGATCATTCTCTTTTCAAAATGAATATTGTTTTCCAAAATAAATTAGAATGAAGACCATTTGAAAATTAAATGATTCATTATAAAAGACCCTGAATACGCGTATAGAATAAATTAGAAGTTTTGATCTTAAAAGTTCAATCTAAGTATATATGTGCTGAACAGATATGTTTTAGAAGATATCTACATCTGATTCAAACATCTTAAAAATTATCAAATTTTCTTTGAAACGCTTCTGTTGGAAAATAGAGGAACAAACAATTTCATATGTATCTTTTAGGAAACAATTACAAGATCCAGAGGAAAAATAGCTAATGGTAGATGCAAGTTTCGAAGATAGAAGTGATACGAAATTAGCGGGGAAAAACGAAAGAGAAGATATTAGAAAAAAAATGATGGATGGGGTGTGGGTTATATCTTGAGCCATATGGACTGAAAAAGGAAAGTGACTAAATACTACTGTAACTGATAAAATAGAAACTACATAAGTACAATTATGCCACCTCTTGTTAAAAGCTATGGTTCTTTAACAGAGAACCAGAAAGAAATTTTGGATGAAGGAAAATTATTTTATACGAAAGTTGTACAAAAAGCGTGAAGACCATCCTGTCGATCTCTAAACGGTGCGTAATTATTCTGACATTCTTAGACCGAATGATTTACAGAAATATTCCCTGAATAGGCCTATATATAGAAGCTGAAAAGTTCTATAGAAATGCGTAATGAAGAAAATCCAGAATCTGATGGATTTACCACAAAACTGTAAAATTGTTTTGGACAGTTTGTAATGAGGTCTATTAATTCTGGTTATGAACGTGGGGAATTAAATTACACACAGAGAAAAGGAATACTTATATGTATGCCACAATGTGATGAACCTAAGCAGCATATTTCAAAGTGGAGAACCATTTCTCTTTTAGCAGGCTCATACAAAATTGCTTCTGCGTGTATAGCATTTAGGGTTAAAACTGTACTGCACAAAATCATAAATTAGGATTAGACAGGGTTTCTAAAACGACGATAAATTGTAGAGAATATAAGAAACTTATGTAAGATAATGTTTTCACCAAAACGAGCAATATACCTGGTGTAGTCATTTCAACCGACATTGAAAATTGAATCTTTTACGTGACCATTTATTAAAAAAAAGAGATGAACTTTTTTTCAATTTTGAAGAACCAATAAGAAATCGATAACACTTTACTTTAGGAATATCAAAAAATCATGTGAAGTTGTTAATGGTCAAGTCTTCAGTTGGTTTGGTATTGAACGAGACAAGGGGACCCTCTCACTTCATGTAGTTTTATACTGTGTGCAGAGATTTTGGCTCATTTAATAAGAAACCATAAGGATTTATATATATATATATATATATATATATATATATATATATATATATATATATATATATATATATATAACGTTCTTTCTCAATATGCTGATGATATGTCACTTACTCTTGATGGTTCAGAGAAATCACTAATGTCTGTTTTGCATCTTTTATATCAATATTCAAAATTTTCTTGCCTTAGTATACATATTGCATATCTAAACTTCTAGG
>JAECUM010023486.1:27500-57552 GCA_016617855.1 Megalonaias nervosa
GTTTTCTCCCGAGTTATTGTAGCCGCTTTTATCTAGTTTCTCTCTATCTTCTCTCAGCTTCGCCTCCGATTTTTAATCCTTATGCTAATTTCCAAATTATATTTTCACTGTCTGTCCTCTGTTGATTTTGATGTAAATATTGTTGAATGGTAGGTATTTCACCTACTTTTGGCTCATTTGTTGTCACCCTTTTATGCCTACAGATGCTAAATCTCGACTGGATCAACGTATATACCCGCAAAGTCTTTTCTGATGTTAATTTGTTTTTTGTACTGCGGACATTTTCTAAACTATTTTATTATAACTCCAAGTTGTCTGCCAAGTTCGACTCTATGTGGATCTTTTCGAGCGTGTATAGCAGGCTTGTTCATTGGGGGGGGGGGGGGTTTGTTTTTTTTTTTTGCTAACCTTGTTTACATTTTCATTTTTACTTTGTTCAGTCGTCATCTGTTTGATTGAAAACTTGCAAGTTAGAGTATTATGAGTTCAAGGTGATAGAAAAGTTAGTTTTAAAATAGTTTACGAGAATAAATGAGGACGTGAAAACTGATTTGAAATTTAATTCCTGAAGACGTGGGATGGATTTCAATATAGAATGAATGAAGAGCATGATACATGCTAGTCTCTAACCTGTATTTACCACCTAGTCAAACAAGATATGGCGTAAAGTGGAGAGAAGGAAAAGTATAAACATCAGAAAGAAAACTTGTAAAAGATACCAAACTGAAAACAAAGTTCACTGGAATGTGGAATGAATAAAAGAAATAAAGACACCTAAAAAAAAAAAAAGATTTCAAAATGAAAGAAAAAGGAGAATAGTACTGAGTACAAAAGGGTTTCTAGAAAGGTGGTAGATCTATATCACGAGGTTATATAAAATCAGCAATGCTTCTATGAATAGATAAATCCCGTGTATTCATAAATTTTGAAGTGAAAAAAGTGTTGCTGAGATCAGTCGTGTCTAAGATGAATATTCAAGAACTAGATGGAGACTTACAAAATTTATTCAAACATAACAGCTTTGATATGTTAGAATCCGCTATGTGTGTGTGTGTGTGTGTGTGTGTGTGTGTGCTTGCGTACGTGCGCACGTTTGTATTTGGTGTAAATCGAGGACACAACGTACCGAGGACACACCTCCAACCGAGGACGTCCTCTGTTGGAAAAATGGTTAAATATTGCTTCCACCAACTATTTTATCCTAAAATAACGTAAAATCATGATTTTTAGGAAGTTCCCGTTTACACGCTTGGTGCTTGTTCGCAATTTTGGAGTGTATCTTTCCTCCAAAGCTGGCCATACATACACCCAAAACCATGTCCTCGATTGCCCGATGGAAAACTTGCAGAGAGATCTCCGCGATCAAATCACACTTTTCAAAAAAGTATTATCTCCCTTTAGATCCAAGCATCAAATACCGATAACTTAGCTACACTATAAGAAGAACAGCTGGTACATATAACAGTCCTTCATATTTTTATTAATATTTCATGCATGTGAGACAATAGCGTTGGGAAACTCACGATACATTCGTGCTATACACATGTCGTACGAAAGGAAGTACATGAAACTGCTACTGGAAATAAGCATGAATTCCTTGAAGAGTTGTACCGAAACTGCATAATTATCCGACCCATCTGTAAAGTTAAAACGTCCTATTTGCGGTGAGGTTTTACACACGTAAAGATGTTGAAAAGACGTCCTTGATATACAAAATTTATTTTATGATTATTAAATGAACTATATCCGCCCCTATTTCATAATTTGCATACTTATTCTTCAAACAGGAGAGAACAGCTGTGAATTTAGTGAAAGATCCCGTTATTATCACGAACCGAATTTGGAAGTTACACGCATAGAAATTCAGTAAATATATAGAAATATAAATATAGTATCTAGAGGTCAAACATTTATCATCAAGATGATCAGTCCCAAAATGAAACATTAATTACAGCAAATGATTTTCGTTATCGCGCTCTTAAGACCTGCGACTACACGTGCAAGAAATCATAAACTGTTGAATGCATTCAATTTTCTTTTAAATGTATATACTTACTTCAGTTGGTAATTTGATGACTTTGATTTACATATCATGAACTGTGTTTGTATCCATAGTTCTGTTGTAAACAAAGTCTTATTAAAACAACACACAAAATGTAAACACCAGGCATAAATCTATATTGTTTTCCCAAATTTAAAGAGGTTTTTAACAATAGCCAAAACGTTCAGGATGTTCTATTGGACCATATTGTATTTATAACTTAAAAGAACATTTATTTAGAGCTGCATTAGACTGTAATATTCTTACTCACATAGTCTTTCTTCAGTAAGCTTTACACAGAAGGCGACGTGGACAAAATAAAACTGTTTAAATCTTCCAATCAGTGATACCAAACACCTTTACGATGTACTCTGAATTAGCAAATGAATAAAATAAGTGATTTGGAAAGTGAACCATTAAAATGTGTTCTTTTTTATTCATGGCGCCTAAACAATAAAACAGGATAAACCTTTTGTAAATATGCATTAGAAAATTATCCCCATCCACTAACTCTAAAGATGCTTCCTGATAAGGTCACTAGTAGACGATATTCTGCCCATTTTACCTGGACGACGGGCAACCTGGCAGTTTCTCCTATATGCGATCACCAAAATTTACTATTTGTAACAAGGCACACCGAAGCAAAGTCAACTTATAAATCACAAATATAGATACTAACAAAAAGCTGGATTTGCGTTCTCTTTATGTATGTAATTTTCATAAAGTGTATCTTGAGAGTCAATGAATTTATTTCAACTTCCAAACACCATATAAAGTCAATGGTAAATCTGCCAGCTGACCACAAATATGGTGGATGATGACGTCATTCGGGAACTCTCATGTACATACATGTACTCTCACAGAACACTTTGAACTCTGTATTTCACTTCTGGAATTACTGAAATTTATAGCTATTTATGAGGTTTCAATTCAGTTAAAATAGATAAGTGTGTTGTTGTTGCTGTTATTAGTATATTATTTTATTCTTTGTGTTGAGGTTCATATAAAACACTATACAGATTACAACGGAAATAATGTTGTATGCATAATCGATTTATTCAGCCAAAGTGACTTGAAAAATACAAAGTCTCTGTGAAATACACAGTATGGTTAACACAAACATTCGTTCATATTTTCAACATTAAATCTGCACATGCCACAGAGAGAGAGAGAGAGAGAGAGAGAGAGAGAGAGAGAGAGAGAGAGAAGATTCGTACACGTATTATGCAACGAAGATATTACTCTATTTTGTCAAAAAGCGAATAGTCATTGCCAGCAGCAGAAAGGGTGAACAGACCACTTGCTTGGATTGTTAATCATTGAAACAAAAATATGGTCTCAATAGTCAACACGTTATAAACCCCCACCAATTGGGTTACTTCGTTTTTGACCTTCGTTCCACGCGTGTTTGTTTACTCCTGGACAACCTACTTTTGGTCGTACCCTCTCTGCTGCTGTAATTAAACAACTATTATATCAATAATGATTGGTAAAGCTCACTCAGCAAGATCAGCTCGAGAACGACTAGAGGCAATTAAGAAATGTTTACCTATCCGTGATTCTGTCAAACAGCAACTACAAGCGCGTCAGGAGTTTAGAGAAGGATTTGCAGAAGGTGCAGAAGAATTGTTTAAACCTATTACAAAGACTACTAGAGGTCTTCTTCCCACGTTGGAGAAAACCGCTGAAGCAACTGGAAAAATAGCAGAGCGACCTAAGAAAACAAAAAAGTCTACGAGAACTTCCAGCTGAAATAGCTACTGCTCAAAAAATGCGAGAAATACTTGAAGGTACAGACCAAGCTCGTGCTCAAATAGGTAATATAAAAGATCCTATACCAAGACCAGAACTAGAACAAGAATGAGAACCAAAACAAGAAAAAGCTAGAGTTGCGCTGATTCATACATTTACCAGAGAAATTGTTAATGATATTAGAAAAATCAAAACCGTAAAACAGTTAGCTGTGAGCACCGCGAAAATTTTAATAATAATGAACAATTTCTGAAACCAGAATACCGTGGTCGCTCTATAAGCCGTGACGACCGGAACAAATGGATATATTGCATACGCTACGGAGATGGTCAGGTCAGAAGTGACGATCCGAAATATACGGCGTTTAACGATGAGATAAAAAGATATCTTTTACAACAACAAAAAATAACTAGTCCAATAACAAGTGAGAAAAAAGAATGGCAAGACGCTCCCGGCGCAACTGGAAGTAGCATTGGTACAGGTACCTGGGGAAGTGGTCTTAATACTCCATGTCCCAATTAGGTCCTTGCCGATATCGAACGATTAGAAATTCTGATTGGCGGAAAACGAGCTGGTAATAATTCCCCAGAAATTATAAATGAAGCAGCTGATATTTGTCAGAGATTATTTACAGGCGGTATCATGGACATTAATGTTTACCGGGCTCTCATCGATGAAATCGTTGATGATTACCACAGTGATTAAAGGTATGAACTTAGATGCAGTGAATAAAAATAAGATGATCATACATAATGCTCAACATGGACCTGTAATGGTCAGGGTGATAAATTCGCGATTACCAACCTATAAAGCGATTTACGGGGATGGACTCGGTGATGTTGTTCAGGGTCTATTCAGAAGGATAGCCCCAAAGGCGATACCGATTGTAAAACAACTGGAAATGAAAGCTATTGATTTTGTTGGTATAAAAGGTATTGGTGCTGTTGGTAATGTTACCAACAAAGTATTATTGGCAATCAAAGATAGACTAGCACGATTAATACGACCAAAATCTCAGCCAGTAAAATTACCCAGAACTACGGCGATGCCTGCAAATGCTAGTAATAAATCAAGCTGCAAATCAAAAACTAGCAGAGTTAGCTGCCAGCACCAAAGGTGCTGAAAAAGAAAAAAATATAATGGCGAGTCTGATAGCAGGAAGTGGTTTTCGTGTTAGACGATAACAAATATAATAAAGATGTTCAAACGTATATCTGATCCCGCATTTGACATGGATGCACCAGTACTCGAAGATAAGTCTGTGAGTGATTATCAATATTATTCGTATGATGCACGACAGCCAGATCAGCGTGGGCGAATTGAGCTGCAAGTTCAGGATACAAGCAGATATTTCTTACCCGCTGAAGCATTTATTGAAGTAGAAGCTGAAATTCTGAAAACAGATAATACTGAATATCGAGCTGGTATTAGTGTTGGTTTTGTTAATAATGGTATTATGGCGTTGTTTGACAATGCTACGTACATGATTGACGGAAAAAAATATTGAATCGATTCAAAAAGATGTTGACGTTGCCACAACAATACTTGGTCTTGCAAGATACGGCGACGATTATTCAAGATCAGCTGGTCCATCAATGATGTTTCACAAGGATACTTCTGATTCTCCCGAATATAGACAATATGAAATAGGAAGCCCAAGAAACTTTGCCAGAAACGCCGACGCGGATGTGGAAACACGACTATTAACGTTGATTTAGATTATAATTTAGGATTTAAAGCACGTCGATCAATGTTGCAAGATAGAAGTAGAAGATTTTCATGTGCAATTCAATTGACACATATCTTTGGATTTTGTAGAAATGTTAGAAAGGTTATTTTCGGAGCAAAGCATACAGTTGTACTCGTGCGAAAAGCTACATACGATGATGCAATATGGTGACCTGCTGGTGATGCTGGTAAAGTAATTCTGACAACACTTTCATTGTGGATGCCGGTAATGACTCCAACAATTCCTGAAGAAGAACGTTTACTCTCTTTTATGAATCAAGGTGGTAAATCAACGTTGTCGTGGTTAACGATGACCACAGATAGTATTCAAAGCAACATTAATGGTTTATTCACGTTTCAAATAGCATCACAGCAGGAAGTGTCAGCACCACAACAAATATTTATTGCTCTCCAAAACAATGAACGAGTAAACTCACAAACACATGGTATAATGATATTTGACAACCTTGGTGTTTCTGAGGTTTCACTGAGAATAAATGGACATCAAGAACCATCTGAAGAAATATTACTAAGTTTTGAAAATAATCATGTAGCACGTGTATATCATCGTTTAATGTCATTCATGGGGCGTGATCAAAATGTTGATTTTGGTTTACAAATATCACAGCTAGTTTTTACAACGCTGTATCCGATCTATTACTTTTCGATGGAACACTTGGATTTATTCAGACAATCTGTCGTTGATATACATTTTCGAGCTCGTGTGACAAGAGGAACAATTGCTAATTAAAGAGCAATCGCTGTCATACTCTCGGGTAAAACAATGCTACTCGAAGGTGATCTTATCGCTGCAGTATAAAAATCTGATTTCATGATCTGGATGCACAATGTAGTGTTCTTCTCCTTTGTCGTCAATGATCATTTTATTTTAAAAAAATAATTTTCTTCGTGCTTCCAGTTCCAGTTTTTAATATTATCAAGTATGCTGCCCATATCATTAATAAAATATATTTTAATTATTCATTTTTGTGATTCAAATTTGGGCGCTGGTAAGAGGCAATTGTTGCTTAATCTGATAATGAGATGGCTCAAGTGGAATACGTTATATTTAGTAGCACCATCTGTAGATGACCAACGATGTTATGAAATACTTAAAGATTTTAATGAAAACGCAAAATTGTTGGATAAAGACGGCAATGACATTATTAATTTTATTACCAATATTGATGAAGCCCACCATCTGTAGATGATCTCGATGGATTTATTAATAATCTAGTAGTATACGATGATGTGATGCTGGACAAACAAATCCAGCTCGGATATTTTCTCGAGGCAGACACAAAAATACTGACGTGATTTATGTTACTCAACGATATACACAAATACCTAAAGTGATCAGAGACAATTGCAATATTTTAGTTGTGTTTAATGGAGTCGATACACAAACTCTGCGAAATATTCATCAAACTTGGTGTTGAGGGGATATGGACATGATTAAGTTCAAAAACTTCTTTTCGCGAGCACAAGCTACCCCACACGGATTTATCACGATACATTTACACGATCCTCGCTCGAGGTATCGTATAGGTCTCGATAAAATTTTTGGCTGACATTACAGCAGCAGAGAGGGTGACGACCAACAGTAAGTGTCCGGGTACTGAAATAAACACGCCAGAAGAAACGTCAGCGACAAAGTAACAAAATGAACTAACCCAATAAGTGAAATCTCGTTCAGTTAGAGGATTTTAGTTTAGCGTTGTTGACCTTGCATTTTCATTTTTTTGTAGGAAGCTTTATTTTTCGAACAAAGACAATTCAAGCAAGTGGTCTGTTCATCCTCTCTGCTCCTTGTGGAATTGTTTATTTTGATTCTTTTGGGTTGGCACCAGGAATTTTTAAAATATGTTACTAATCTCAATACACCATTGTGATAGTCAACATTACCAACACAGACAATAACCGATCCGCCGATATGCGGCCGTGAAGTACTTGCTCTACTAGACGCTTTATCATCGTCAGAAACACAACCTCATAAAGTTGCACATGAATCCACCGTTTTAAATAATCGCTAATCATATAATGGTTGATATTTATGGAAGGTCCTCTCCTGTCTGTGACAGGAAGAAAATAAAGATGATATCGATTTATCGAAGTACGCTACAAAAGACGATCTTGCTGACATTATGAACCTGTCTGGAGTTGACCGGAATGAAGTTGTTATTTTTCAGGATAAATACGGTGTTTTAAAGACGAGTATTATTAAGTGTATCGACATAATTCGTAGAGTTCTCTGGGCTCCAGTGGATAATATTCCAGTATTTACTGATGGCTGTAGAATCAGAGACTCAAATATATATCGTAACTATCAGAGATGAAATCAAAAAAAAAGTGTTGCTGTCCGCTTAAAATCCACCGGTGATACAATGACAGATGAACGCAACATGAATGCAAATAAAATTGTTGAGAGAACCAATAAGTGATGAAGATGTCGCAACAAAGAAATATGTGGATGATAAAGATAAGACAATCGATGACAAATTAACCACGCTGCGATCTGAATATGACGTTCACGTGAATATGTTTCTAAATGTTCGCAGAAATTTTCAAAAACTCAATAAAACCGCAGAAGATTTCTTCGGTAATCCACTACTCGTTGATAATAAACTTTCTGACCCTAACGCGAGATTCAGCGATATCATTAGTTGAATTCCTAATATCGTTCAAAAACCTAATCTGATTAAAATTCAATGTGGTATACACATTGTCATCAGGATGATCAACATGATCACAGCAAAATAACACTATCAAACACACAGCGGAAGTCACTGGTATTTATATGCTGTCTGTGTTCAGCGCTGCAAAATTTAGGATATTTACCACATTTCCATGGCGTCATTCAACCGATAATTTTCTGGAACCGTGTCTATTATATAAAATAAAGAAATATTAATAGTGGAACCGGCTGATAACAAAATAACCGCAGCGTCCTACTGGTGGGATCTGGAATTTGTCGCTGAAACACCTCAATTGATTACTTAACAAAGAGTATACATGTCGGCAAACAAATACAGATACTAACAAGTGTGTTTGTTACAGACCCAACTGAAAAATATCATCGATGTATATACAGTAAAAATAAACAAAATATCGTAGACGTTTCGTGAAAAACAGCAAATCATTGAAAATATTAATCATCTAACGCCTGTTCTCTTGGACCTAAAATACATCAACGAAATTATATTTGTAAACATAAAAATCTGCCATTAATTGGAACTGTTATTTGAAAAAAATTATAAAAATATCATTTAGTGAACAGAGTGATGACGTCCTTTTACCTGAACTTGAATTCGATACAGGGAAATCAATCGGCGAAATAGTTAATGACTATTTTCCAAGGGTTCTCGAATCATGGAGGAAAATAAACCCACCGCCAGGTATATTCAGATACAACAACGATCCGCATGAGGGAGGTCGTCATATTTCACCTGGTATTGTTAATATTACATCAACGATCGCTGTCAATCTTGTTTGTGACGTAATTGACAGCAGTTATCAAGTAAATCCTGAAAACTCTAATCAGCCGCAGCAAATATATATTTCATATACATTTACGCCGCAAGTCCCGCCGGGATATTTGATTGTTTCTGAGCCGATTAATAATGATTATCTGAGATGTCATAATCCGCTATTATAAAGGATACATTTCAAACTTACTGACCAGACGTCACACCTTCTGGATTTGTGAATGAAGTTTTGAGTATTAATCTGTATGTGCGTTCGTAGAACAATACAATATTTAACGAGAAAATATTATTACAGTTGTATGTGATAGAGATCAGGTTCACATTCTTTCATTAAATCTGATTCAGAATAAATATTATTATCAAAATAAAAAATAAATCTGATTCTGAATAAATATTATTATAAGAATCTGAGTAAATATTATAATCAGAATAAATAATTTTATAATCAGAATCTGAGTAAATATTATAATCTGAATAAATATTATTATCTGAGTAAATATTATTATCAGAATAAAATAAATATTATTATCAGAATAAAAAATAAATCTGATTCTGAATAAATATTATTACCAGAAACAGAGTAAATATTATAATCTGAATAAATATTATTATCAGAATAAAATAAATATTATTATATTCAGAGTCTGAGTAAATATTATAATCTGAATAAAATAAATATTATAATTTGAATAAATATTATTATATTATAAAAACAAATATTATTATAATCAGTATCTGAGTAAATATTATTCTCAGAATAAAAATAAATATTATTATAATCAGAATCTGAGTAAATATTATTATCAGAATAAAATAAATCTGATTCTGAATAAATATTATTATATAATAAAAATAAATATTACTATAATCAGAATCTGAGTAAATATTATTATCTGAGTAAATATTATTATCAGAATAAATCTGATTCTGAATAAATATTGTTATCAGAATAAAAAATAAATATTATTATCTGAGTAAATATTATTATCAGAATAAATAATGCATAAATATTATCATCTAAATAAATCTGATTCTACATCAGAATAAATTGTTACGTGTAGGTTCGTACAAAAGCAACAAAAGAAAAGAGTGAAGTCAACAAGCTTTGTAAATTTAACAAAATAATTTGTTTCCCTAGGAAAAAAGGTAAAAATTCGAAATAGGACTTACGGTTTGTGAATATCATCCAAAAATGAATCCTAGAATTGAAAAATATAAGTCCTATCACTAAACAGTTCTAATTGAATCCAAGTTCGAATCACGATGAAGTTCCAATATGGAAGGCGATGACGTCCTCTATAACCAGTTTGTGTTGATGTGTCAACAGTTCCTTGTTGAATCAGCAAGAATATAATTCCTGCTTCAGAATTCCAAATAATTTACTAAATATTTTTGCCCAAGCATTTCACTGAAGAAAAGTATTTCCCTGGGTGAATAAATTATTTTAAATACGGAAATCAACTCAAATGGCAACAACAAGACAAATGCCTTGAGCACAAAGGTACAATTTTACGACTAACAAAATTTCGCTCAGAAATGAGTATTAAATCCAACTAAAACGTCATTATAGACCAGGTCATGTGGTCACTTAATCATCACACAGTGCAGTGAGAGAAAAAAAAATGCCAATTTACACGTAGGCCAGAATAGCCCTAGCAAAGAATCAGATTCTCACGCTGGAAAAAAATAAAAAAGAAAGGCTGTTTACAACTTAGCTAACACTTGGGCCGAACATCTTGGTAATAACCAATCATTTTCATTCAATGTTTACAAAATCGGAACCAAGGTTAAGAACTAGGTTAGCTAAAATTAGTAATAAAGCAATACGGTTGCGTTCTAATCAGACTAAAGGAACAAAATTATTTACTGGGACAAATATCAAATCCAGTAAAAAATATTATCCTTACAATAAAATCTAATGAAGCAAAAATGAAAAAAAAATTAATTCAAAACTAACACACAAGCAATTTAATTACATATAGGTAACAAAATATTATTATCAGAATAAAATAAATCTGATTCTGCATAAATACCATAATCAGAATAAAAATAAATATTATTATCTGAATAAACATTCTTATCTGAATAAATATTATCTGAATAAATATCATAATCAGAATAAAAATAAATATTATTATCTGAATGAATAATAAGAATAATAATCAGAATCAGAATAAAAATAAATATTATTATGTGAATAAATATTCTTATCTGAATAAATATCATTATCTGAATAAATATTATAATCAGAATTAGAATAACAATAAACATTATAATCAAAATAAAAATAAATATTATCTGAATGAATATTATGATCAGAATAAATATTATAATCAGAATCAGAATCAAAATGAATATTATTATCTGAATAAATATTAAACAGAATAAATAATATCTCAATAAAAATAACTATTATTATCAGAATCAGAATTAAAAAAATATTATAATCAGAATAAAAATAAATATTCTTTTCAATATAAATATTATTATCAGAATAAATATTACAATCTGATTCTGAATAAATTATCAGAATAGAAATAAATATTATTATCAGAATAAAAATAAATATCATTATCAGAATAAAATAAATATTATTATAATCAGAATCTGAGTAAATATTATTATCAGAATAAAAATAAATGTTATAATCAGAATCTGAGTAAATATTATAATCTGAATAAATATCATTATCAAAATAAAAATAAATATTCCTATCTGATTCTGAATACATATTATAATCTGAATAAATATTATCATCTGATTCTGCATCAGAATAAATATTACTTTCAGAATAAAATAATATAATCATAATAAAATTAAATATTATGGTCACAATCTGAGTAAATATTATAATCAGAATAAATATTATTATATAATAATTTCTGAATAAATCTTATTATAATTGGAATAAATATTATTATTTAATAAAAATAAATGCTATAATCTGATTCTGAATACATATTATTATCAAAATAAATATTATAATCTGATTCGGAATAAAATATTATCTGAGTAAATATTATGATCCGAATAAAAATAAATATTATTATCAGAATAACAAATAAATCTGAATAAAAATAAATATTATTATCAGAATCTGACTAAATATTATAACCTGAATTTAAAAAAAAAAAAAAATATTTTTTTACTGTAGTTTGACTTTGTCAAGGGTATCGTTTAGCCATTACCACAGTTATTGGGCTGTTATCCTCACTATCACTACCTTCACTTTCACTTTTACAATGGATCATTTGACGATCTGACATAATCTTTCTCAACTGTATTACATGATTATTCACAATTTTGTTTGTCTCGTATTCGTAAGATAATTCTGATTTAATGTTTTCAGTCGCGTTTGCGAGTGAAACGAATTTTTCACCTTGCCTATCATCGACCTTTCCCAAGGATTCTAACATCGATCGATAAATCAATTTCATGAATCTGTAATCAGATGGTAATGTATATTTATTTTCAAATTTTCGTTGTTGTAATGATTCAAAATCACAAATAATCTTTACAAGATTAACAGTTGATCAGAAAGTTTTATTCCGTCATGTTGTAATTTTTCAATGCAGAAATAATAACATTAATATTTTCATAATTCGTTACATATAAACTATCTGTTTAAAATAAAAATAAAAATATTAATGATAAAAATATTTCTGAATAATAATAATAATGATAAAAATCAGAATAATAAAAATATCAATAAATAAAATATTTCTGAACCAGATTAATAAAATATTTCTAAATAATAAAAATAAAATAAAAATATTAATAATAAAAATAGTTCTGAATCAGAATTAAAAAAATATTTCTGAATAAATGTTATAATCGGAATAAAAATAAATATTATTATAACCTAAATAAATATTATTATCATAATAAATATTATAATCTGATTCTGAATATATATTATAATCTGATTCTGAATACATATTATTATCTTAATAAATATTATAATCTGATTCCGAAAATATATTATAATCAAGAATAAAAATAATATTATTATTCTGAACAAATTTGATTCTACATAAATATGACAATCAGAATAAAATAAATATTCTTATCTGAATCAGAATCAGAATAATAAATAAAAATAGCAATAGAGGAGTACCTCGCGAGCAACTTGAATGACGGCGGATATATATCTTTTTGAGTAATTGTTATATTTGTTTTTCCTCATTGCAATTATTGGATCGGTAAGCACGATAGGGTTAGTGAAAACACCCCTAAGTGAACCCCGAGCGCTTTAAGGTTCGCGGGTGCCAGGCGAGTTACACCTGGAATTATCGTCTTTTTTTTTGCAATCACCCTTCCACTAGTATATCTCTCGTCATCAACTGACCGCAAGGTTCGGGGGTGTCAGACGAGTTACACCTGGAATTATAGGTTAGTTTTTTTACAATCACCCTTACACGAGTATATCTCTCGTCATTAACTGACCGCAAGGTTCGGGGGTGCCAGGCGAGTTACACCTGGAATTATAGGGGCGATTCTTTCCAATCACCCTTACACAAGTATATATCTCGACATCAACTGACCCCAAGGCAACGATGGTGCGGACCAAGTGTGGTCAACATTCAGAATTATTGATATTATCGACATGAGAATGAATGACGAGTGAGGAAGGAAGATTATTAACTATCTCAACAATCAAAGATATCTTATTCTAAAAAGAATTATTGTGCAGACAGACGACGGCATTTGGATTATCCGTGATAAACGTGACCCTGTCCGCCTGAGACAGTCAGGGCACACTAGAAATAATATTGTCACGTTAAATAAAAATTCCAACCAGGAATATTGACTGGTATTGACAAACCATATTATGAACTAGCGTATCCAGTGACTGCAGTTGTTTATGCGTTAGAGCCGCTAAATGATAAACCTAGTGTTGATGATCTTAAACCGATGAGAATATCAAGGATAAATTGTGTAGCCGAGCGAATTACAGAACACTTCACAAACGCAATGCGTGGAAAAGGTTTAACTGATTTCCGACGTAAAAAAAATAAATAAGTGGGCAGAAACAGTTAAAGATACAGGAGCGTCTATTAAAGATTTTGCTGAACTAAGAAAAAAATTGAAATTCCCAATAACAGTGAAAACACTTACCGGAGAGATTTTGTACGAATCGAAATATAAATCAAGAGGAGGTCCGATAACGATTATCGATTATAACGCACATGCATGGACATCGGCCGTAACAATATTTCCACGAGATCGAACTGTTAAATTTTATAATGATTATATCTTTGATTTTATCAGAAATATTAGTAAGAGTGACGCTGTATCCGTGTGGTTATTTCAGAGTTCAGAATCTGTGTATGATCAGTTTGTCCGTCCTAATGGAGAAATTATCGTGCAGAATCACTCCACGAAGAAATGAAAAAAATTGCATTAAAATATACTCCTGACAATATCTTGACAGAGTCAGAAGTTGAACAATTAATGAATAATTGTTTTACCATTTCATCAGTTGTTGCACATGCTGCTCAAAAGAAGAATTCTTGGTCACCGACAAGATCGGAATTTCTTGTTGATGTCCAGCGCAGTTGTGTCGATTACGGACACGGCGGATTGTGGAATGTTAAATAATATTATAATGACGTTATATCAGTTGATATGGTAGCATGTTATCCTGGAAGTTTTCTTGGATATGGAGAGTGTTCTGAATACTTTTAAAAATTTGGACATCCAACACGCGAAATAACAAGTGATGTGATAAATGGACCCTTACCAGATTTTGATTTAACTGGATTTGCCTGTGTAGCGTCGTTTGAGTTTCTAGATAATCTTCATCCGATTGTTTATGCGTAGTTTGAAGACATTTTTCAGAAAAATACTGGGCTCCAATAGTACTATTACGATACATGCTTGATGTAGCGATATTGATCTCATTAGTTGTAAGTGAAGCGATAATAACATATCGTCCGCAAAAACAAGTTTGGTTACCACAACGAAAGAAATATTCTGATGATGAAAATCCTGATATGACTGATTATGAAAAGAAGGTTGCAAAAGATCTCGACAGAAAAATAATTGGTAAATTTACTCAGGATAGTTCATGTGATCATAAACGACATTGTACAAGATTAATTATGGATGATGCTGAACTCGATTTTATAATTGTTAATACAACAGAGAAAGGCACATTTATAAGTCGAAGTAATGCTTATTTGTCAGACGGAACAAAATTAGATACAACTGTGACCTATATTGATAATGAGTCACCGCAATTTACTCATTTAAGATCTTCGATGCTCGCGTACGTTTCGACAAATTTACTGTCAATGATACACAGATTCCCAATAACAGTTAAAACGCTTACCGGAGAGATTTTGTACGAATCGAAATATAAATCAAGAGGAGCTCCGATAACGATTATCGATTATAACGCACATGCATGGACATCGGCCGTAACAATATTTCCACGAGATCGAACTGTTAAATTTTATAATGATTATATCTTTGATTTTATCAGAAATATTAGTAAGAGTGACCCTGTATCCGTGTGGTTATTTCAGAGTTCAGAATCTGTGTATGATCAGTTTGTCCGTCCTAATGGAGAAATGTATCGTGCAGAATCACTCCACGAAGAAATGAAAAAAATTGCATTAAAATATACTCCTGACAATATCTTGATAGAGTCAGAAGTTGAACAATTAATGAATAATTGTTTTACCATTTCATCAGTTGTTGCACATGCTGCTCAAAAGAAGAATTCTTGGTCACCGACAAGATCGGAATTTCTTGTTGATGTCCAGCGCAGTTGTGTCGATTACGGACACGGCGGATTGTGGAATACTAAATAATAATATAATGACGTTATATCAGTTGATATGGTAGCATGTTATCCTGGAAGTTTTCTTGGATATGGAGAGTGTTCTGAATACTTTTAAAGATCTGGACATCCAACACGCGAAATAACAAGTGATGCGATAAATGGACCATTACCAGATTTTGATTTAACTGGATTTGCCTGTGTAGCGTCGTTTGAGTTTCTAGATAATCTTCATCCGATTGTTTATGCGTGGTTTGAAGACATTTTTCAGAAAAATACTGGGCTCCAATAGTACTATTACGATACATGCTTGATGTAGCGATATTGATCACATTAATTGTAAGTGAAGCGATAATAACATATCGTCCGCAAAAACAAGTTTGGTTACCACAACGAAAGAAATATTCTGATGATGAAAATCCTGATATGACTGATTATGAAAAGAAGGTTGCAAAAGATCTCGACAGAAAAATAATTGGTAAATTTACTCAGGATAGTTCATGTGATCATAAACGACATTGTACAAGATTAATTATGGACGATGCTGAACTCGACTTTATAATTGCTAATACAACAGAGAAAGGCACATTTATAAGTCGAAGTAATGCTTATTCGACAGACGGAATTAAATTAGGTACAATTGTGACCTATATTGATAATGAGTCACTGCAATTTACTCATTTAAGATCTTCGATGCTCGCGTACGTTTCGACAAATTTATTATTAATGATACAGATTTCCTCTGATCACGATTAGAGTCGCCACGGATTCATTTTACATAAATAGAAAAATCTACGGATTTGTTAAAACCATTTCTAGGTATTAATGAATCCTGGGGTGAATGGAGAATAAAACAAGAAAATATACTTGGTTATTCTGAATCCGCTGACGTTGAAATCAAGGAGGTACATTCCAAGAATAATAATCAAATATCAAAATCATCGGCACCATACGTGTATGATCATGTGGCCAGACATAAAACCGTTTATCTCAATGGGTGTGGTGGTTCTGGTAAAACAACGCGTGTGATTGAATTATTCCTGAATAACTGTTCAGATATCATTGTTTTGACACCTACAAATAGACTCGCTAGAGGAAAGAACGTGGAGTAAAATCCCAAACCTGTCATAGTTTTTTCAGATGATGCGGAGACGCATGGACTTCTAAATGAATGGGTGAAAAATACGTTCCTGGAATTATTATCTGGGATGAAATATGTATGGTATCGCTAAAAGTAGTAAAAATATTTCTTGATTGATTATTGACGAAAAATGCTACTGTGATAGTGTGTGGTGATCATGGTCAACCGCCATCTTTTGTTGGACAGTCTCCGCACGAATGGTTAAAAATATTTGTACTGCTCCCACCCCCACCACTGGATTAACAACAATAATAACAAGAAATAAAAGCGTACACTTACAGGCAAGTGTGTGAAATGTGGTACAAAAAAATACAAATTTATTTCCCTTGATAAATCAAGGAAGACAGGCGGTGATATCGCTGCTTCGCTGGGAAAATTACCAGGAACTCCATGGGCTAAATACCCTGGTGAAAAACATCTGGTTATAATTATTGTGGTCCTGGAACTCGACTTGATATTCGACTTGACGAACGAGACCAACCAAGACCTGGAGAGTATCCAATAAACGCGATTGATCAAGCGTGTCACGCTCATGATGTTGCATATAAAAATAAGGGTTTACAACAAAGGCATATTACAGATATGAAGTTGATTCATGCGTTAAATTCTATAAAGAATAAATCTCTCAGAGAAAAACTTGCTAGTTTTTTGGTAAAATCTGCGATGAAAGGTGAACTAATACCAGGTTCTGGTGATTAATCAACTGATTATTTTCATAATGGAATCGATTTATTATAGCCCAAGGGGATATTGGAGGGGTCGAGCAGCGATTAGTAAACTTGCTGATGCAGCAAATGTTTCACGTTCTGTTGCTGCAGATTGGTTAGGACGACAGGCAATATGGAAAATCTATCTACCACCGCCTAAAACAAATTCAGTAAGCGTATTTTGATGTCATTGTTACCAATGAAGTTCATCAAGCAGATATTTTGTTTTTACCACATGATACTATCAAAATTGGTAGACGTCAATCACGCACATACAAATACGCGTTAGCTGTCGATGATGTTGCAAGTAGATATAAAGAAGCAGAACCACTATCAGCAAAAGCAGCAAGTGAAGGTGCATCTGCGTTTGAACGAATTTATCAACGTGGTGGTCTACAATGGCCACAATTATTACAGGTTGATCCAGGCAAAGAATTTCTTGGTGCAGTATCATCTCTGATGAAAAAACATAATGTCTAAATCAGACGAAGACACACTGCAATTCATCGCGATCAGGCAATCGTTGAACTATTTAATCGAACACTTGCTGAGAGATTATTTGGATACCAGTATGTGAAGGAAATAGTTCCGGCAGACAAGAGATTTCGTGAATGGGTTGCAAGATTGCCAAATGTGATAGCTGCGTTAAATAATGAAATTACTCGTGCAACTGCCATGAAACCCATTAATGCAATTACAAAAAAAAAAACACATACTGATACAACGACATAACTTTTCAAAACAACCAGTACTAGGTAATGTGACTGTAAGATATTTATATGAACCTGGTGAACTTGAAGGGGGTACAAAAGAGCAACTGATCCTATCTGGAGTGTGACCACACATAAAATTTCCAGTGTGGTTAGATCGACGGGTAGATCTGCAATTTACAGACTGGGCTCAACTGCTCCTCAACGTGGATTTGTACGTGAACAATTACAAGTAATTCCTGAAGACACACAAATACCACCTCGTTCACTTTTGTAAACTGGCTACAGGGCGTCTAGCGCCCAGACGTCGATTACACTCAAGACAGGTCAGCATCACATTTGGTGTGATCAAGACTGCTATTAATTCCATTTACGGTAAACTGTCTTGGATTATTATTCGAATACTGCCAAAACATTACTGTGTTACAACTTGCACAATGATTATTCTGTCGTTGTTTCAGTGTCATAATAAATTCAGCATTGATATCAAAGGCGCGTTTATTTTTTTATTGTCACATTGTTTGTAACTAGATAATATTTTCTTGACAACTTCTTCCTTGACATCGTCAATGACTACATCATCATTATCTATGACAACTCTTCGCAGCTGAGATATTCTTTTGACTCGAGACACCTCGAGATAAACTAAATCTGACCATTCGATCCGATCATCAATAATCCAAATATTTCTATCAGAAATAGTTAATCCTTGTGACAAATGAATCGTTATAGTGTATCCTAGTGTCCATGGAGTTTTTTCCATCGTTGACGCGCTCTCAACAACATGAACATGAACTAAAACAATATCATTTAGTACAAGATTTTGTTTCACATTAATTCCTGGAATTTCATCTTCAATATTATATCGATAAGACAATGGTACAGGTAGATTTGAAAACTTTTCTTTATGTAACAGAAATAATTTCTCTTGCAGTTTCACGAACTATCTTTCTACTTGCAACTATCAAATCAACTGGCCTACACAAATTCCAAAAATCGTTCATAAGAGTTTCTGGAATTATATCACGCATTATCTCACAATGTATTCTATCTGGCTAGAGTCTGATTAACTTTTTCAATTCTTTCAATGGTTAATCAATAGCTCTATGGTCATCAGTTATTTCTTCGTAATAATCTACAAAGGTTGTTAACCATTCGTGCGGAGACTGTCCGACAAAAGGTGGCGGTTGACCGTGATCGCCACACATTACCACAGCAATATTTTTCGTCAATAACCAATCAAGAAATATTTTAATACTTCCAGCGATACCGTACAAATTTTATGCCAGATAATAATTCCAGGAACGTATTTGTCACCCATTCCTTCAGAACTCCATGCGTCTCCGCACCATCTGAAAAAAAAAAAAAAACTATGATAGGTTTGAGATTTCACTCCACATTCATTCATTTCTCTTGCGAGTCTATCAAACGCGTTGTTTTACCAAAACCATCACATCCATTGAGACAAATGGTTTTATGTCTGGCCACAGGATCATACACAGATGGTGCCGATGATTTTGATGTTTGATTATTATTCTTGGAATATATTTCCTTGATTTCAACATCAGCGGATTCAGAATAACCAAGTATATTTTCTTTTTTTATTTTCCATTCACCCCAGGATTCATTAACGCCCAGTAATGGTTTCAACAAATCCGTGTATTCTTTATTTATATAAAATGAATCCGTGGCGACTCTAACAGCGATCAGAGGAAATCTGTTTATCATTGACAGTAAATTTGTCGAAACGTACACGATCATCGAAGATCTTAAATGAGCAAATTGCGGTGCCTCACTATCAATATAGCTCACAATTGTACCTGATGTAGTTCCGTCTGACAAATAAGCATTACTTCGACTTATAAATGTGCTTTTCTCTGTTGTATTAGCAATTATAAAGTCGAGTTCAGCATCGTCCATAATTAATCTTGTACAATGTCGTTTATGATCACATGAACTATCCTGAGTAAATTTACTTACAATTAATGAGATCAATATCGCTACATCAAGCATGTATCGTAATAGTACTATTGGAGCCCAGTATTTTTCTGAAAAATGTCTTCAAACTACGCATAAACAATCGGATGAAGATTATCTAGAAACTCAAACGACGCTACACAGGCAAATCCAGTTAAATCAAAATCTGGTAAGGGTCCATTTATCGCATCACTTGTTATATCGTGTGTTGGATGTCCAAATTTTTTAAAAGTATTCAGAACACTCTCCATATCCAAGAAAACTTCCAGAATAACATGCTACCATATCAACTGATATAACGTCATTATATTATTATTTAGTATTCCACAATCCGCCGTGTCCGTAATCGACACAACTGCGCTGGACATCAACAAGAAATTCCGATCTTGTCGGTGACCAAGAATTCTTCTTTTGAGCAGCATGTGCAACAACTGATGAAATGGTAAAACAATTATTCATTAATTGTTCAACTTCTGACTCTATCAAGATATTGTCAGTAGTATATTTTAATGCAATTTTTTTCATTTCTTCGTGGAGTGATTCTGCACGATAAATTTCTCCATTAGGACGGACAAACTGATTAAACACAGATTCTGAACTCTGAAATAACCACACGGATACAGCGTCACTCTTACTAATATTTCTGATAAAATCAAAGATATAATCATTATAAAATTTAACAGTTCGATCTCGTGGAAATATTGTTACGGCCGATGTCCATGCATGTGCGTTATAATCGATAATCGTTATCGGAGCTCCTCTTGATTTATATTTCGATTCGTACAAAATCTCTCCGGTAAGTGTTTTCACTGTTATTGGGAATTTCAATTTTTTTCTTAGTTCAGCAAAATCTTTAATAGACGCTCCTGTATCTTTAACTGTTTCTGCCCACTTATTTATTTTTTTACGTCGGAAATCAGTTAAACCTTTTCCACGCATTGCGTGTGAAGTGTTCTGTAATTCGCTCGACTACACAATTTATCTGTGATATTCTCATCGGTTTAAGGTCATCAACACTAGGTTTATCATTTAGCGGCTCTAACGCATAAACAACTGCAGTCACTGGATACGCTAGTTCATAATATGGTTTGTCAATACCAGTCAATATTCCTGGTTGGAATTTTTATTTAACGTGACAATATTATTTCTAGTGTGTCCTGACTGTCTCAGGCGGACAGGATCACGTTTATCACGGATAATCCAAATGCCGTCGTCTGTCTGCACAATAAATTTTATTAGAATAAGAATCTTTGATTGTCGAGATAGTTAATAATCTTCCTTCCTCGCTCGTCATTCATTCTAATGTCGATAATATCAATAATTCTGAGCGTTCACCACACATGGTGCACGCCATCATCGCGAAATTCCTTCTTGGCTTCACGGATACGATCAATCATACCCCTATTCGTTAAAGCGAGATTTTGCATCGAAAAACTAAATTTAGATTCCGGCAATTTGTCAAGATCAAATCTGGCTTTAGAGGGCTTAATTACGGATAATCTCTCAAACTCCTCTATATTATAATTAAAGCAGATATATTTTTAAATTGAAGTATAAAATATTATATAATGATTCAAGCAAACAATAAATGCAGGTGGCTCATGATTGGTTATTCAACTCCTTGTAACAATGCATACGTAAATGAATTCTGTGGATATTATATTCAAAGCGTTCGGCAAGTGGATCTAGGACCAAAACCGTGTTTACGATGTGGTGTTGGGGTTAGAGGAGAAACCCGATTTTGTGTACAATGCGGTGGTAAAAAATACAGAGAATTGAAACGATATTACGATAAAAAAAGTAATACCGATGGAGTCGAATCCCCCATAAAAACCGCCGAAGACTGTCTTTCCAGATTTGCAAAATAATGATTTAGACAAATAATATTATTTTATAAATGGAGCAAAATGGTTTTGTAACACATCCTATCATTAAAAATTATGAGGCATCTCGTGATGATGTAATCACTGTCGATCAAAAACCCCAGTGGGGGCTGTCACTAATACTGGGTATTTCATGTCCAATACCAAGGGAAATAAACATTATTACTCACATTGATTTGTGTACGAATGTTTTCATAGGGTAATCGAAGATGGATTTTTGGTCGATCATATTGATCGAGGTCCGAAAAATAACTCTTTAAATAATTTGCGAGTTGCTACGCAAAGTCAGATCTGCAGGTTAGGAAATACCGGTATTAATTGCAAGTCTCCTAGGTCAGATGTATCCACAAACGTAGAGACAGGCGAAGAAATCACATTTCCATCGACATATCCAGCTGGCAAATATTTTGATATTCACCGATCTTCAGTACAAAGGGTCGCAAATGATATGTATATAGATCAGCATTTTCAAAAAATATAATCAGCGAATAAAATTTAGGTATACAACACGAAGGGAAATAGCTCCGTCAAGCAAACGCTTTCTCCGCCAGAGTTATCCCGGTTTATAATAATATTTTTGCGCGCCATGATACAACATTTATTCGACTTTTCTGAGGCTTTTATCGTCGGTGAGGGATCGGGACCAATCATATGATTATACCCGATTCCTCAGTGGTTAGGACATTTCTGCCAGTCAATCTTACAAGGGGCGAGAAAATAATTAAATAAATATTTGTGTATAAAAAATCACAATGAAGACTTTGATATTAACCAGTGATGATCTTAACTCAATGACATTTCATATGAGTGATGTTCCATCGCCATATTGTAAACTTACAATCGAAACAATTGAGGATGGCTCAAAAAAGATAAATATATAGATAAATTTTATCATGGATTTTCACAAAAAAATAAAATCTATTAAATCCCCTTCCCGAGATGAGCTAGCTCGAGGACGATTACAAGATAAATTTGCCAGACTGCAGAAGGCAGAAATAACACTGTCTTCGAGCTAGAGTTACAGACCGCAGTTATATTTTCATTTTTATTCTGATTCAGAAATATCTTTATTTTTATTAATATTTTTACACCGCAAATTATGAAGGGAGATAACCCTCTCTTCGAGCTAGAGTAATCAAGCAGTTATCTCCACTGTTACTGCGTAATGTTATACCGCAATAAATTTGACCTCGATAGAACCCTCAGAATGAATGAATAACTCTTCTATCGTCGTTGAGGAATCTATACATTCGTTACATAATTATTATATGAAATGTATACTTTCCTCAACGATGATAGAGACCTCAGAATGAACAAATAAATATTCCACCGTGGCCGGAGGAGGGATGCGATATTACGACATTAATTTTCGACATAATAGTCATTATCGATCGTTTTATATTCATCCAGACTGCAGAAGGCAGAAATAACCCTGTCTGCGAGCTAAGAGTAATTATAAGCCGTTGTATCGATCCACGCACTATTGTCACATTTTATTTCCTGTACACATGATTCTGGCGAGCTTGAGATTTCAATTTATTTTGACCAGGGCAGAAATGTATATAGTAAATATTTTTATTCAGATTTAGAAAACATTTTTTTTTTTTTTAAATATTTATTATATAATGAATTCCGAGAATATTCATGCAATTATTTCTGAAATTAAATAATTAAATGATGAGGATATAGAATTATTTGAACAGTTGGACCCTGATAAAATTATAAATGATTTTGAAGCTACAGGAACGGAAATATGATGGAAGATATACACTAGCAGTACAGATTCATAAAGATACTTCGACAGGCCGTAAAACAATCTCTACTTTATGTCGATGATGAGGATATTCAAAACTTTGTTTCACTCGCAAGGGCGATTGAAGAAGTCAGATCAAAGTTATCACGCGAATACGAAACAAAAAAGACCATGAGTTTACGTGTGCGATAGCTGAAGAAATTTATGTGCAGAGACAATATCGCTACTGACGAGGTCACTGAGTGTGAAAGCGCTGTCACCAGTGACGCTGATAGCGAATAGTTATATACTTAAATTTACCTGTGTATTTGTAAGATCTCCGGTAATCGTGGGGTTAAGGTGTACGAATCCACTAGTGGAAACTCTCCACATGTTCGAGTCTCAAAAAATGCTAAAGACATTATGTCTTGCATTCGGGGACAGATGCTCGTCATTTACTCTCATTTGCTATTTTTTTATTTATTTTTATTTTTATTCTGATTTATTCATTTATGATATTTATTCAGATAATAATATTTATTTTTATTTTTATTCTGATTATGATATTTATTCAGATAATAATATTTTCTCAGATTCTGATAATAATATTTATTCAGAATTAGATTTAATTTCTATTCTTATGATAATATTTATTTTATTCTGATAATAATATTATATATATTTTATTCATATTATAATATTTATTTTATTCTGACAATAGTATTTATTCAGAATCAGATTTATTTTTATTCTGATAGTAATATTATATTATTTTTATTCATATTAAAATATTTATTTTATTCTGATAATAATATTTATTCAGACTCAAATTTATTTTTTATTCTGATAATAATATTTATTTTATTCTGATAACAACAATATATTTATTTGATTCTGATTATAATATTTATTCAGAATCATATTTGCTTTTAATTCTGATAATAATATTTATTCTGAATCAAATTGTAATATTTATTCTAATATTTAATATTATTCTGAATCAGATTCAATGTAAAAATGTGAACTTGATTTCTATCACATACAACTGTAATATGTTCTCGTTTACTGCTGTATTGTTCTATGAACGCACATACAGATTAATACTCAAAACTTCATTCACAAATCCAGAAGGTGTCCCGTCTGGTCAGTAAGTTTGAAATGTATCCTTGATAATAGCGGATTATGACATCTCACATAACAAGGATTAATTGGTTCTGATACAATTAAATATCCTGGTGGGACTTGACGGGTAAATGAGCATAAGATGTATCCTTGTTGAGCTTGGTTAGATTTTTCAAGATCTACTTGATAACTGCCATCAATGACGTCCCAAACAAGATTGACAGCGATCATTGATGTTATATTTACAATTCCCGGCAAGACATGACGACCTCTCAAGTACGAATAGTTGTTGTATTTGAGAATATTTGGTGGTGGATTTACTTTTCTGCATGATTCAAGAATCCGTGAAAAATAACCATCGATGGTATCGGTGACCAATTTTTTTAACTCGCTTGTGTTAAGTTCAGGTAAAATTGAATCCTCCTCATCAAAATCAATTCTCGTTCCATAGCGTTTTGAAAATAAACCCTTCAAACCATCGTCGGATTTTACATTTTCAATGATAACCTTATTAATGTATTTTAAATCTGAGAGAACCTGCATTAGATGATGAATCGTTTCAATGATCTGCTGCTTTATATCGTCGTTATAATGTTGTATTATGCTAGAAAACATATTTTTCAGATCTGTAAGGGTTTTTTATGGCATTCAGAGCTAATTGCATCAGCAAATGATTTAATAAAATCTATATCTACTTTCATAGATATGAAATACACATTTTTCGGAAATGGTTTTCTATCAGGAGTTATTAGGAGAATATTATTTGAGAAATCTTTTCATTACCTCTGATAATATATTTGTCAGTGTTCACATAATTCCATGGAAAATTATTCCGATATTCTGGAATCTTTATAAATATTTGCTTTGTTGGAAGAAATTCATCACGACGTAGTTCTGGTGGTCCTTCATAAGCCGGTATAACTTCTGGCCATCCTAATACAGTTCTAATCGATCATTGATATATATCTACGGCAAAATCTGGAGAATATGCTTCAATCGCCGCAGATAATGTTGGTTCGTGAACAGTAAATGCTATCTTGGATTCTTTGCCTGTTATATATTTAATCCGGTGCTGGAATTCATCATTAATCTGTTCGATTTCATAACTGCCCGTGGGAATACTGACTACTTGCCAATCTGGGGTTCCATCGTCCTTATTTTTATTTGCAAATACCTGCGAGTTGTTTGGTTGTAATCCAACAAACGGCTTTGATCTGATATTCGGACAACTATAATAATCTCTCAATTGTGCTAGTGTTATTTCTTTTGCTGGAATTGCAGTTGGAAAATTAATGCTAAACTAAAGATTGGTTGAACACTCCGATATCATTGTCGTTTTTGGCGGTGCTGTATAAGTGACGATTTGTTGTAGTAATTTGCTTGACATTATTGATACATCAGGATTTTAAATCAAGGTAAACTCCCTGACATCAGTCAGTTTCCTTCACTTGTCAGGGAACTGGAAACACCTGATTTGTAAATCTGGAGCATTTCTGCGAATTCCCGATCTTATATTATTCCGCCGCTGAGTCCTGATGATATCAACGATGTTAATTTGGCGTGAGCTTGTGTTGCCGCTGAGAGTAATATTTCATATTCATGCAATTTTTCAGCCGCACATGTAGATATTTTTTTGCAATTATATTAAGAACACCAGCAATTATTGTTGTGGCTGAAACACACATTGTTACAACGGTTGGTGATATCATTGTTACCGCAGACACTAATACACCGATACCACCAGTAGGACGCTGCGGTTATTTTTTTTTATCAGATGGTTCCAGAATAAATATTTCTTCGGTATCTTTATTTAACATAATAGATACGGTTCCAGAAAAATTATCGGTTGAATGACGCCATGGAAATGTGATAAATATCCAAAATTTTGCAGCGCTGAACACAGACAGCCTATAAACACCAGTGACTTCCGCTGTGTGTTTGATAGTGTTATTTTGCTGTGACCATGTTGATGATCATGATGATACCGTATATACCACATTGACGATCTGCTTGTGAGGAATTTTAATTAGATTAGATTTTTGAACGATATTAGGAATTCAACTGACAATATCGTTGAGTCTCGCGTTAAGATCAAAAAGTTTAATATCAACGAGTAATGGATTACTGAAGAAAGCTTCTGCGGTTTTATTGAGTTTTTGAAAATTTCTGCGAACATTTTAAAACATATTCACGTGAATGTCATATTCAGATCGCAGCATGGTGAATTTGTCATCGATTGTGGTATCTTTGTCCTCCACGTATTTTTTCGTTGCTGCGTCTTCATCACTTGTTGGTTCTCTTAAAACAACAATTTTATTTCCGTTCATGTTGCGTTCACCTCTCATTGTGTCCCCGGTGGATTTTAAGCGATCAGCAACACATTTTTAATTTCATCTCTGATAGTTGCGATTGATACATTTGAGTCTCTAATTCTACCGCCATCAGTAAATACTGGAATATTATCCACGGGAGCACCGAGAACTCTACGAATTACATCAATCCATTTCATATTACTTTTTTTTAAAACATCATATTTATCCTAAAATATAACAACTTCATTTCTGTCAACTCCAGACAGGTTCATAATATCAGCAAGATCGTCTTTGGTGGCGTAATTCGATAAATCGATATCATATTTTTTTTTCTTCCTGTCAGAGACAGGAGAGGATCGTTCATAAATATCAACCATTATATGATTAGCGATTATTTAAAACGGTGTATTCGTGTACAACTTTATGAGGTGGTATTTCTGACAATGATAGAGCGTCGAGTACAGCGGGCACTTTACGGCCGCATATCGGCGGTTCGGTTATTGTCTGTGTTGGTAATGTTGAATACCAGATTAGTGCAGTGATTTTATCACTGTTAACATCTTTTAAAATTCCTTTGGTGGTGCAAAACCCAAAAGAATCAAAATAAACAATCCCACGTGGATCAATCGCGTATGCAACCCAATGAGTACCTGGACCCGAGTTTTTATCGAGATTAATGATACCGGTTTCAACATTGTTTGGTTTGTGCGGTAATTGATCACGCATAAAAACACCTCTGAAATGTTTTACATTTAGTCTTGTAGCAGCATCAAGTAAATCAAAATTGGACATGGGGAGAATCAACGAAGTGTCCCTGGCAGAATTAAACCATTTCCGTACCGGGTTCCTGGCAGTCTTAGATTCTTTCCTTTTTTGTGATTCCTTTTCCTGTTGCTTTCTTTAGTGCCATCCCAGCAGCAGTTTCAACAGCACCAAGTGCAGCTGCTTTGCAACGGCTGGGACTGCAGCGGCTATTATTCCTGGAATAGCTGCGAGAAGTGGAAATATATCACCCGTCTTAGCACTGTCTTTAATGGCACCCGCAGAAAGATTAAGCCGTATGCCGGTCTTTGATCGTTTGGCTTCATTGAAGTTCCTGAGTTGACGTTCTGTCAGTGATAGTTTATTTTGAACCACCATCGATCTGTTCTCGCTTTAGTGAAATTTTTACTCCACAGATTTCTTTAGATACTGATTGCAGTTTTATATCTGACCAGGTGTCAGACTGACACTAACATGTTGATATGACATTATAATATCATGAGCAATTTAATTACATGTTTTCGACTGGAGCATCAATGACTCTCATTCGACCACCAACACCTTCGAGTAGCATTGTTTTATCACTGAGTTTGACAGCGATTGCTGTATAATTAGCAATTGCTCCTCTTGCCACACGAGCTCGAAAGTGTATATGAACGACAGATTGTTTGAATAAATCCAAGTGTTCCAGTGAGAAATAATAGATCGGATACAGCGTTGTAAAATCAAGCTGTGCTATTTGTAAACCAGTAGCAACATTTTGATCACGTCCCATAAATGTCATCAAACGATGATAAGCACGTACAACATGATTATTTTTGAAACTCAATAATACTTCTTCAGATGGTTCTTGATGTCCATTTATCCTCAAAGAAACCTCACTAACCCAAGCGGGTCAAATATCATTATACTACGTGTTGTGAGTATACTCGTGCAGCATCTTGGAAAGCAACAAATATATGTCACGGCGAGAAACACCTTGTTGTGATGCTATCTGCCATGTGAATAAACCATCCATATTACTTTGAATAGCATCTGTCGTCATAGTCAACCATGATAATGTCAATTTACCGCCTTGTTTCATAAAAGAGAGTAACAGTTCTTCAGGTATTGTTGGAGTCATTACTGGCATCCACAGCGAAAGTTTTGTTAGTATTACTTTACCAGCATCGCCGAGAGGGCGCCAGATTGCATCATCGTCAGTAGCCTTCGTATGAGTACAACTGTATTCTTGGCTCCAAAAATGACCTTTCTGACATTTCGGCAAAATCAAAAAATATGCGATAATTGAATTGCACATGAAAACCTTCTACGATTACCTTTCAGCATTGATCGACGCATTTTGAATCCCAAGTTGAAATCTGGATTTTCAACATGAACCACCGGCCACACATCAGCGTCAGCGTTGTCGGCATTGTTTCTTGGTTGTCTTATATTATGCTGTATATCGTCAGGATGGTCAGAAGTATCCTTGACAAACAATCATTGACGGACCGGCTGATTTTGAATAATCATCGGAATATCTTGCTAGATTTAATATCGTCGTGGCAACCGTCAGTCACATGTGTGGCACTGTTGAATAACGTCATAATGCCATTATTAACAAAGCCAATTTTGATATCAGCTCCATATTCAGTATTATCTGTTTTCAGAATTTCACCTTCTACTTCAATAAATGCTTCAGCGGGCAGGAAATATCTCCTTGTATCCTGAACTTGCAGCTCAATTGGCCACGCTGATTTGGTTCACGTGCGTCATAAGAAAAATACTGATAATCGCGTATAGACTCATCTTTGAGTACTGGTGAATTCATATCAAATGCTGGATCAGATACACGTTTAAACATCTTTATTATATTTACTATCGTCTAACATGAAAACCACTTCCTGCTATCAAACTAGTAGTTTTTTTTG
>JAECUM010023487.1:0-41613 GCA_016617855.1 Megalonaias nervosa
AGAGTTCAGATAAATTGAAACAAACGAAAAGTAAGACGTTAAATGTGTATTGTCTCAAATTTCCTTCCCTTTGAATATGTAATACCTAAATGTCTGTATGGAATGTACAAACGTTGATAACAAAATACGCCTGCCCTCATACATAGACAATTAGTTTAATTGGTGTGATATAGATATAATGATTGTATAACTTGAATTATATCTTGTTAGTTTTCTCATTGATTGAAGGAAAAAAAAAAACCATTTCGATTTCAAATTTTAAGTACACCGTGTACCTATTATAGTCATTGACGTTCTAATTCTATCACCTGGATTGTTTTACAACACGTTGTGGTAATATTCATCTATCGAAGATTTTTACATCTCGAACACTGTAAATGAACCGTAAATTGGTTTGGATGATTTGATGTTCTTGTATTTCAAACTCCAAATTAAGTCATAGTTCAACTAACTTATATGTCTGTGCTAACATTAATACATGAAGGTGAGACTATTTCGATTGACAACTGATGAGGAAATTAGCACGGTCAATAAAAATGTGTTGAACTACCAGATGACTATGATACTGGTTGCAGTTCAGAAGAAAATTAGAAGATAACGCTAAGTTCATTACTCTTTTATGCACTACTCATTAGTTCCAGAGAAATAAAGTCCAGACGAAAATTGTTTATCAGAGTTTATAGGAGACGTTATAAATGATCACATGAGTACACAGCCAATGGTACCAAAACTATACAAAGAGAAATATTTTCACTTACTCAAGATAATTTACACGCAAATAAATTTTAAAACTGAGGAAAAAAAATGACACGGCGTTTTTTTGTATGAAAACAACTTCTTGGCTTAAACCCTACATGAAACTAAATACAAATATGAGTTTCAAAGCAGCATCTGAATTCGAAATTCAAACTGATTAAGAAAGGTGTGTTGGGTAAATAAAATGGAGACTCTGAGAAAAAAATTAAATTGTTCAAACGTGTACTAACGAAATTAATTTTGCTTAAAAGTTAGAAAGATCGAACTTTTACTATGAGAACTATTATAAACGATGTTAGCATCTCGACTAATAAAGAACGGCCTTGATCTTGGCTTTTATTATTATCCATCATGCTTTGTGTAAATCTTCACTAAAGTACTATGTATGATTTCCTACGGCATATCTATGTGGTATGATTCTACATTGTATTCGACTCCTAATGATTTGGAACGCATTGCTAGCGGTTGAAGTCAAACATTGATAATTTAAAACTTATATTATTAATCTTGGTGCACTGTAATTTCGAGTAATTTCTAGTTTGTAATGTTTAACACAGACATTCCTGAGTTCATAAAAAATGTCACATATCAGCAAAGTATCTTTTAATGACATGGTAGTCATGAAGATCTCAAAGTGCTTAAAGGCAAAATTCTTCGATGAATATTGCAGATAATTATCTTTTTATAGAGACTTTTCAGTTATAAATGCAAATTTTATATTATTGGTCATGTCAGACCTTGTGCCTTGATGGATCTGTCCGATTCTGAACAGCGAGGAAATGTCTTCACTTATCAAGTACTCGAAACATAACTAATAAAAACAAGTATCAAATGACGAAATGCTATCGATTATAAGCATAGAAGAGCATGAGAATCAAAATGAATCATTCAAGATTGTTCTTCAATTTTGTCAATCATCTTGATTCTTTGCTAAGCAAATCCCTTAATACCAAGAAATTCCTGCAATGATTACCATCTTAACAAATGTGGTAATAGCTACAAACGCATCAACAACAAAACAACCGGCACACGCCCTATTTATCAAATAATTGTTTATACATTTTTGGATTCCCATTATACAGTTGGAAATCTAAACGTTTGAAAGTTGTCAACTACGCTCAGTGCGGACAGAGGCAAACCTAACTTAAATGACAAAGTCCGGTGAAGTATACAATTCCCCTTGAGGTCATGCGATCATATTTAAGTTCATTTTGTAAAATAATGAAGTTGTTGATTAGATGAAATGCAAATTGCTACGTCTGACTCATCTGGTCAGTTTAGCAGCTCAAGCATTTAGAGAGATTTAACACGTCTTCATTTATTGATTGCCATCCATATTTTTGGTGGCGTGATATTTTTAAGAGAGCTATACAACTTTTTCCTTTTCTTGCTGAATATGTTGTTTTCTTTTAGCACTAGCTGGTTTGTTAATGACATTGGTGATCAAAAAGTAAACAAAAATAACGAGCATTACTGAACAAAGCTTACATGCATCGGACCATTAAAAGTTAGTAACCGTCTTTTGTCCGTATTTAATAACCTATTTCAAAAGTAAATAAAAATTGAATATGTAACCATTGAAACAATTTGTTTTTGGCTGATATTTATGATCGATATTAGATTTTAAATATTAATTAAATTAGTAAATATTAAATTGAAAGTCTCATTAGCAGAAATGGCAGTAGGATATACTGGCTGTAATATGTCTTTTCTATAACGTTTTCTCAATTTGTCTTCCTTTGTTTGTTGGCGTTTAGCATACATATGTTATCCCGTCTCGAATGGTAGGATTTTATTTTCAGGTTTAAACGAGTCTTGGATTTATGTCAGTTGTTGCTGTATCCAACTACACTACCAATTTTCATAATCATGCAACACGCTAAGCAAAGAATGTGAAATGTACCTGTGTACGCATGATGTAGACTACATACGATAGTATGATTTGATTTAACTTCGAAATACTTTCATCTGGCATACCATAGCTACCTTGGAGGCTGGTGATTCATTTGCATTTCTATTTCAAAACTTTGTAAGTTCCTTATCTGCTGCATAACCCTTTTATTCAATTGTCACAAGAATTTTTCACATCCAATAGAAATTATCATTCAGTCTGTTTGAATTTTTCCATTTGATATTGTTTCATACATTTGTACCGGAAAATGGTAATTTACCGATAACCTCTTTTTCATCTGGATACTTATTTCTTTAGTGCTGGCATGAATTTGATTGTAAAATATATTAGGGAAATACCAGAACCAGGTTATATCATCCACACTGCCCAGTTTGTTGATTCTGCCAAAGTTTCATGTCTTGCTATGATCTGTGTCTGTTCACATGATTTTCGTGCATACCATTTTTGTAGATTATCTGTGCTAATTTGTATACATTCGTTTTTATTATTATTTTTATTTTTTAGTTTGGCTTTGTGGTCAGTTCAAATTCAGATGATGTGCATGTTTGAACTCCTGTTCATTATTACGCTATTTTATCCACGTCTGTCGCAGTCTAAAAATTGGTTGCATTTGCCTTAATGCTCCTGGATACAGATATCTATATAATGTTTCCACGACATTTATTTGAACGAAATAATATTTTCTGCTGCTTCATAACTTTTAGACGATTTATTATATTCTACCGACTTTATCGAGTACATACCGTTTGTCTATCATCTTCGAGGTTATCAAAACTCTTTCCAGCTGTGTATATAGCGTTTTCTTCGTCATACAAAGATAGCTATTGTTTGTAAAACATACATTCAATTCTCAAACCAATTAGGTCTTGCAGTCTGTAAACTACTGGATCACCAAGAATCACTTGCCTCATTTTGAAAGATCTACTTATTAAAATTTTAGAAGGTATACTTTTAAAACATTTTTTGTATTTCTGGCTTTCATCCAATTTTATTATAGGAGCTCCAAATGTTTCAGTTGTCACAAAATCCAACAGACAGATCAATGGAATACTTTGATCATCTTTTTTCCCACAGGTCGCCTCAACTGGAGTTATTACAGTTGAGGTGTGATGAATATTTTTGTATTCCTCAATTTGCTTTGGTGAAATTCTGGTTTCATTTTGAGTAAAGTACGTCCACAATCAAGTCTTTGGGTTTTATTCGGCCTTTCCACTACAGATGCTTTTTGTTGAAAAGTTCTCAATGTTTCGTTTTCCAAGAACTCATTAACTTTGCTACTGCTAAGCTCTTTACCCTCCTAAAACTGCATCTTTTCATGCTTTCTCTTTCAGAAAGTTTCTTTGAATGCATTCTTTTTCTTATTTTCTTATCATATTTTAGAATACACCAATCACTGATAAAATGTATCTGCATCAATTATTATTTTTTCATATGCTTTCATGACAAAAATATCTACCTGCCACTAGAAATCCACGTGACTAACATATACAAATCTTTATATAAAATGTAGGTAGATTGCGCAGTTAATCATTCTTTCTAATTTCCGTATTTTATTCCTTGTTTGACCCGTTTTCTTTTTTTTCTACAATTGATTGGATACCTGTGCTAGCAGTAATATTAACAAATTCTGTTATTTTGTTGGCTATTTAAAGCGATACACAAACATCCAAAGTTAATATAGGTTGTACTTAACAAATTGTCTTGAGGCGTTATCTACAATCCAAGGGGAAATTTATTGACAACTGGATCATTAATATTTCAACAATTTGCAAAGATGCTCTTTTCTTAAAAGTGTTAATGGTTTGAAATTAATGTTAAATTTTGCCATTGTGACTGCTGATTAAAAAACAGCTACTTTGTATACTCAGTCAACATATGTAGAATTTATTCGAATTTCGTTTTCTATGAATTATGTCTGTCTTTATTAAATCTCTGTAGATTGATCTCGTAAAGGTGAAAAGATCTTCCTGTGTATTGTAACTGCAGTCGAATGCAAATTGGTATACTTATTCACGTCAAATACACGATATCTTCATACCGTACTGCTTAAACAATAGTGATGCTTATTTCTTTGTTATCATCATGAAATGAAATATGTGAATACGTTCTAGAACATCACCTGATTTCTTTCTTGAAGCTGAAATAGACTAATTAAGCATTTTATTCTATTGAATCTTATTTGGAACACGGCTAATTTTCATCGCAATTTATTATATCCTAGCTTGTAAACAAATAAACGTTATATGTTGATACCAAGATTGTTCCTTTCATGTTAAATTCATCATTCTATCCTAGCTTGTAAAACAAATAAACGTTATCTGTTGATACCGAGAGTATTCCTTTCATGTTAAATTCATCATTCTATCCTAGCTTGTAAACAAGTAAACGTTATATGTTGATACCGAGAGTATTCCTTTCATGTTAAATTCATCATTCTATCCTAGCTTGTAAAACAAATAAACGTTATCTGTTGATACCGAGAGTATTCCTTTCATGTTAAATTCATCATTCTATCCTAGCTTGTAAACAAGTAAACGTTATATGTTGATACCGAGATTGTTCCTTTCATGTTAAATTCATCATTCTATCCTAGCTTGTAAAACAAATAAACGTTATCTGTTGATACCGAGAGTATTCCTTTCATGTTAAATTCGTCATTCTATCCTAGCTTGTAAACAAGTAAACGTTATATGTTGATACCGAGATTGTTCCTTTCATGTTAAATTCATCATTCTATCCTAGCTTGTAAACAAGTAAACGTTATATGTTGATACCGAGAGTATTCCTTTCATGTTAAATTCGTCATTCTATCCTAGCTTGTAAACAAGTAAACGTTATATGTTGATACCGAGATTGTTCCTTTCATGTTAAATTCATCATTCTATCCTAGCTTGTAAACAAGTAAACGTTATATGTTGATACCGAGAGTATTCCTTTCATGTTAAATTCATCAGATATGTCTATCCGTGTAGTCAAGACTGACGTGTTTTTACAATGTAGCTTTATGTCCTTATTTAAGTTGGATAAAACGTTTCGTTTTTTGTTTTTTGTTTTTTTTTGTTTTTTTGTTTTTTTTGGTTTTTTTTGTGTTATCAAATCTGGCTGAGTGAGCAGGGACTCGGATGATTATGTTTTATTCAGCAGTACGGAAGCAAGCTGGACATTCCGCACCCGTGCGGTTAAGTGGGTCACATTTTCAGCTGTCACTCATCTAATCTGATATGCGATATCATTTATAAACTTTACATGCCAACTAAAACTTCGACCCTCGTGAGGATAAGTAACCCTCTTTCTAAACACTCGCCAGTCGAATTTTGGTATATTTTGCTTTCATTGACTAGTTTAAACTTCTTAATTAGAAGTAAATTAACTTTAAGCATAGTTATCTACGCCTCATGTATAACCGCGATATTATGATACTATTAAGTGCAGGGAATCGGTCATAATAATTAACGTACCACTATGCGTCCATCGAACTGTTATATTATTGATGTCAAATATCGTAATCATCCTCCCACTTGTATGGAAACATTTTCCCCTAAGATCACTAATTCATTTTTCTAAATAGCACTTTTAGCAATCGCAGGAATAATACTGATAGTATTTTTGTGCAGTAGATGGACCATTGCTACGAGTTTGCGCAAAATACAGATACATTTAAAATTGCATTATTAAAGACAGAAATTAAGACATTAAAATAAAATTTGTGCGCGTGAAAAAAGGCAATCCTGGTTGAGATCATCAGAGACAAAATAGCCTCCAAAAGATGTTACATCAAATTTCAGCAGTAATATTCTTACCAACGTTCTGATCTCAAAATACATTTAAAAGGTATCCAACAACCCCACCCCATATATCACCCCATCTATTAACAGAAACTACTGAAACAGAAATTGGTGAAATCAGTTCTTCAATGAGGAAAGTTTCGTCCCACAAACAGTTCTGCTATTTGACTTAGCGGAGTTATACATTGGCTGTAATGTAAAATAATATGCAACTAATTATATTTAACAACGGAATCTAATCACTCAATATTTTATAGTGCATCCCAACGGGATGTGTGGCACGTCACGCGCTTTTTATTGATTTTGTCTGTAGCAATAGAATGGGAATTGAATAGAGTCAGTCGGGACAACTTCCAAAAGGACCTTCGACAAGTGCAAATACTCAATAAAAGGTTCAAACTGATATATTTCGCAAAAAATAAACAAATAAACACGCAGTCAATCTTTACCTTTTTCATTATTCAGTCTAAGCTCCGAATTTATGTATATATATATATATATATATATATATATATATATATATATATATATATATAAAGATGGAGTCAACCATTTTATCAACCATGTTCAACATAAGCTACAAATTTAAAAGTTTAATTTTTAAATAAAGAGGCAGTCATTATATATTTTTAAAAAAGAACCTTTGAATAGAATAAATATCGAATCTATGTTTGAAAGTGAAAACTTCCTTTAATGGAGGGGGGGGGGCTTCAAATTTCTTGAAAATTGCAAAAAGTGGAAAATGGCTATTTGAATCTAAATATTTTATATAGTATCAATCACCAAGGTGTCCTAGCATTATGCCTGAATATCCCCCAAAACTTTTCATTGATTATAGAAGGTCGATTCGAACGTAGATGATAAAGTTTGGCGACGTGTGGCTGGACTGGGTGATATGTCATTTGTCGTAACTGTTGTCATGCAAGTTTTATCATTTATTTTATAAAGAAAAATGGAAAAAAAATCATACCTTTTGTGTCAACGATCCTCCATGGAATTACACTTTATTACTATCATCGTCTGCGTCAAGTTTGATTGATGTTTGCGGACCTTAATTACAATGATTGCGCTAATTTTACAATAACTTACTCCCCAAGGACTATTATACCAGTGTTGATATCAAATCTGGGTTCTCCGGTGAAGACTTTCGTAAACAGTTCTCTTTTCTCGAGCTGGCAATCGTTTATTTAGTGTGTAATATTTTCTCCACTTGGTTATAAGTCGAGTCTAACAACAGACGACGTAGACCCTAATTTGCCGTCGCATAATGCTCAGGAAGATTAGGATCCATAGTGTTTCTTGTGTGTGTGTGTGTGTGTGTGTGTGTGTGTGTGTGTGTGTGTGTGTTATTTGGATTTTTAACGTATCTTTAACAATTTTTCAGTCATATTGCTAAGATGTCTGCAGTATGGCAGTTTATGGTGATATCTAGCACTGAGGCATAATGCCGCAACATGTAGCATGATGTCCTACCCAGTCACATTATCCTGACACGTGGCCGACCATTCGTAACACTAATTTCCTTATGCTGAGCGCCAAGCGAGGCAACTATTAGTACCATTTTTATTAAGTATTTGGTATGGCCTTGCCGGGGTTCGAACCCGCGACCTCCCACATCTGAGGCGGACGCTCTAATCACTAGGTCACCGGAGCGGACTATTGTTTGTTGTACTAAATACTACTAACAAACTGCATCGGTGCACATCTGCTGTCACGTTATTCAATGGCAGATCTGGGTCTGTGCAATCTTCAGTAGGACCGGGGTTATAAACTTATTCGGTAATCTCCAGAGAGCTATTCATTTGGAACATCTTGAGGTTCTTGGACCTATCTATATGACCAATATTTACAAATCAGGTCGTGAAACATTAAACTTATTCTTTTAACGAATAATGAGTCTGATACGTTGTTTCGAAAACCCATATCATATTTATGAAATTACATGAGTAAGTCATGATGCCATACAAAGCACAAGTATTAGGTCGAAGGCATCCAAATGTCCTTTAAGTTATACAAACAAAATTTTTGAAAGCATTAGCAATGTAACTAAAAAGGTATTTTCATATGAAAATATATAATATAATGCATTGTAATTAATTCATTCCCTCGAATACTGTCAAGTTTCACGAACTTTGGAAATTATTCCATTCGCTTTCTTTATGAAATTCATTTGATACTAGCAAATATAATATTCGTATAAACATATATAGTCGTGACTACTTTTTGTGTAATACGTCATGCGAAGAGGTACGTCTTGCATCAAAATTTGTATGTCGCTAATAATGCCCTTGGCGATGATGAACAGTTCGCGAAAGTGGGCGTAAATATGCGTCTAGAACGTAACCGATAGCAGATGTGCCGGAAAGGGGTGGGTGTATTTACCACATATAATTCTCTAAGAGGGGAGAGTGAAAATAAATATCGACACTAAAGTTATCTTCTGAAACGCCACGGGAATTATTCTCTGAAAAAGAAATACACAGAATCCCCCTAATAATTTATAGCATGCACATGTTTGTTATAAAGTTTTATTTTTTTCAGTAATGCCAAATATCTAATTGCTAATACCAGACGTCTTGAATACCTTGGTTGTTAGGTATCACTATCCACGATTCCTTAAATAATTCGAGTTATTTAAACGAACTATTTCTTTTTTCTTTTTTTACAAAATTTAATTATTCACATATGTCGGCAATTTAATCTCTGTATTACTTAAATATAAAGCCACTTTTTCAAGTTATTTCGCATTAGCAAAAATTGCAAATTAATAACTCTTTTATTTACAAATAATTTTGGAAACATGTCTTTCGTGCGCAGCATGGAAGCTCGTCGAAACATAATAGACGTCAAGTCATGTTTGGAAAAATCCACATCATAGCGTGTTTATCAGATATCTGATTCCTAGATATACAAGAAGGTCATGTCCTTAGCCCACACTAGGTTGTTAACCTCTCGATGGACGACCATTAACACTGATTCTTAACACACCTTTCATTTCTGCCATATATACAACGGATTCATGTGTATATCATATCTCTCCCAGCTTCTATTAAATCAGAAAATATTTCTTTGAATACACTTTTGCACAAACAGTAGTGAATCTTTCTAACTGAAGTTCTTCTAAGACAGATGCGGACTACTTTGAATTTACTTTCGTGGGGTGCCGATATCCACGGATCTAGTAATTTCTATAAAGAACTAATTTCTTTGAGAAGCAAGCGAGACTTCCCCTTCCCCATCCCAATCTCCCAGAATCATGCCTGCAAATTAAAATATAAATATTTTCCTTCTTGGGGTGGGGTGGGTGGGGTGCATTTTTGCACAGCAAGACAAAACACACCCTTATATTTGTTACCCTGGACAAAGTTCAAACACAATCAACACAATAAGTTATGTCTCTTATTTATTGTGCTTTCTAAAGTCTCACTGAATCGAAGGAACAAGCCTGTAAATAAAAACAAAACCACCATATTCCTCTGAAACATGTCGCCTCTTAAGGCATGGTGATGACATGTCTTGGACAATCATAATAGTCAAGAACATTTGATCAAGGTTCCTTGTTATTGCAGGGGTGCGTGAGGGGCCACGTTGCATGTGTTCTCACTCACGGGGGCCATTTACAAACCTAGCCTACGTTTTCACCTAAAGTCAGCATAAGTTATGAAAGGTTGACTGGCCGGAGAGAAACCTTGGGCAGGACGGATTCTGGTCCATGGGCAGTTTGCTGGAATGCCTGGTTTATTATATGCATCCACAAGAGATAAAAAGTTCTATTTTACAAATGTACAGATTACATTCAAGCATTTTATTATGCTTTGGGTAAGCTTGCAAAACTTGTGTATGAAGAACTACAAACGTATATTGAAACACATATATTGTTCACAGACAAGGATGAAGAATATTATAATTAAATAAATATGTGAGAGAACAAAATGTAAAGAAAAAATATTGAGACCACGACCACTTAGAGAGGTAAATATTGAGGTTCAATGCGAAATGAATGTAATTTGAAATATAAATATATCATTGCTAATTTATAGCATTACTGGTGATGGCAGCCATTTCTTCATTAAAATAAAAAAGTATGTCGATAAAGAGCTGTAATCATTCAAAACAACAATGAAAAATGTATTTCATTCAGCATAGATTTAATAGTTGATACTTTCATGAAACAAGAGTAGGAAATAACGGTTTAAAAGAAAATTAGGTTAATAAGCAGCTTTAGATTCATATGACAATCTATAGAACACCTGTCTGAAAATTTAAGCGATTAAAATCTTAGAGATACGAAATATTTCTAAAACATGACAACTAAATATCTGAGGAAGGAATACTTTAATAGCTTGGTGAAGATAACATGAAACAGTATAACAAGAAAATAAAAATTTGTTTCAGCTTACACGATTGAAACATATCAAATAACCATTACAAGTATGAACAGGATGTCATGGTATATGGTGCCCTTCAAACACTTGGAGATAATCACGAGTACTATATAAGATATATTGATGATATGCAATATTTGTGAGACATTTAGAAATATGTGTCAAAAAGTACAGGCAACCGATTATTCTGTTTTTAGTTCTCTTGCATTAGTTCAGGGTTCAGGTTTAAACATGTTACCTCCACAACTTGAATTTATTAGGGATTATGACGCGTTCCAAATGATTAAGGGTGGAAGACATGACAGCAAATAGATAAACCAAATCATGACTACTACTATAAAGATGGTATGATAGAGTGATGGTGTGTACTAAACGTCAAGGTCATTTATTGTGTACCTATTCGGCAACAAAATTTATGGTTGGGACATAAGCCAATACATTGCAATATAAAACATTGGAAATGGCCAATTGATGACCAAAATATAGATAACGTCTCCTTGCGTGACTATTTCGTACAGTACCAGTTAATTCAAAGGTGAATATCCAGGTGAAAATGATTTATCTCTCTGCAAGAGAATTTGATAAATGATTATAAAGGTACAAAACCAAACGGTACCGGAACTATTGTTTACATTGAAACACAAGGAGAAAAATGTTATTCAGTACATACATTTTAAGCTTTCACAGTTAAATTAAAACTGAAGAGACACAAACCTGTCTTGTTTTTAACAACAACCATTGTTGAAATCTCAGACAGAAAAAAATATTGATAAAGAACTGAATAAAAATTAGAGATAAAGATCTACAAATAAATTCGGGAAAGACCTTTTATTCCAAAACAATGAACACGGCTGTATTTCGGTAAATGGAAAGTCCTAAAAAGAAAACAACCGTAAAATATGTACAGATGAAAAAAAGTTTTAAAATGTAAGAAAGATCACAACAAAAAAAAAACAATCACAGACAAAAAATTATAAATGGTTAGTTAAAATTATTAAAATTAGATTGACAAAACCAGTTTATGGTAGATTTACAGCGTTATAGTCAAACATGGGGTGGATCTACGAATTCTATTATAACAAGTTCGACAACGAATACAGTGGCAAAAATGATACTATTGATAGTTTGTGTAAAGTTTGTGTATCTGTGTTGCTACAATGATATGGAATTTAAGATCAAGTTTTACGACACTATTAGGGACTCTACAAAAAAGAAGCTATTTTGATTAGCACAAATATAGAAGACGCTCTGGAACTTTTCAGCGAAGAGTTGAAAGGCGTACCGATTAGATTTCTGTTAGTTAAGGACAAAACTTTATGCACTCATCAGACAAAGACCAAAAGGAATGGCAATGTGCAATCATACAAAAGTATGTACTTTGAAATGTGCAGAGGTTTCTTCTTTAATCAAAGAGCAAGATGTACATTTACTCAGATCATGCAATCATGAAATTTGTACCATCAAAATAAACAAACATGCATTGTCATTGTATTCAGGGCCGTAGAGAGCGATCACGGGACCTGGGGTAAGAAACACCCGGGCCTCTCCAAGTTCTTGTTCAAACAAAATTTTTCTTTATAAAATTAAAATGTGTTGTTCGGCCTGGGCCCCCTTACTGGCCCGGGGATATATCCCCGGTTGCCCCCCCCCCCCTTTGTCGGCCCTGATTGTATCACGAGAAGTGTGTTTGGGCGATAACACATTACCTTATACACACGTGAGCAGTCCGATTGCAAAGTGTACCTACAGTGCAAGTATCTATGTACTGATAAAAAATTCGTAATTAAAAGTTTGTTCCTTTTATTTTGTTTGAAACTATCTACAATTTCTCTTTTCATTTCTTCTGAATAGCATCGTTTCTTTCAAACACAGTTTCCACTGTCTTTCTAGTTTTGCTTTAAAAACACCAATGACAACTTATGTTCTCACAAATCCAGTATTACAGAGGATTGTACGATGACCAAATATATATACAAAAGCCTACCACTAATTGGCAAAGTTACATTGTCTAAAGTTTCGCAAACATCACACAGAAAAGAATGAGTTGCCTGTTTCTATTGATATCGTGAGACTTATGTTTTCACAAAGCTGGATATCGAAATTTACAGCAGTAGTTAGAGTAGAGAGATACAGATGTCTGCAATGTTTAAGACTGCGCCTCAACAGTCTCAGATGTCCGATTTATTTAACCCTGAACTATTTATTTATTTATTTATTTATTTATTTATCTATCTATTTATTTATTAGACGGCTTAATATGTGTTGTTTATCAAACGAGTTTTGTGAGCAGAAAAAAATTAACGGTGACGTTTGATATATAACACAAAACGAAGAGACATAGTCGTTTAATCATCGTATCTTTAAAGTGACACACGTCAAGAATAGGTGAAACAAATTTCACAGTGTTTGTCATTTATACATCGTGTATACATTATATATAACTCTGAAATAATGTAATCTCATAAAATAAACTATTAAGACAATATTATGTAGCAACGATTCGATGGAAATATTCCCCTGATAACCGGACTACATCCATACGCTATAGAACCAGGTTTATTTGCTTTAATCTGGATCCATGTTTATCACAAACCAGCTCGCATTTTATGTTTTATATTAGGATTTGTCTAGAAATTCCCCTTTGGGAAATTAGCGAAAAACTCTCAGATGTAATATAGTAGGCGCTAGTGCTGGTGTACGAAAAGTCCCTTATAGTGATTGACCGGTGATTCTTTGTGACCTGGAAGATCAATAAAGTCAAGTTGTAGATTTTATTCCTTGAAGCAATTTTTTGGTACAGATTCGTCAAAAAAAAAAATGATTGATGCGTGGAAAGATATTTTAAATTATTGCATTAGCCACTCGCATATTTATGTGGATATAGAGTTATCACAAGACCACCATGTTATTTAACTTAATATGTTCATCTCAACATCTGCATATTATACACGTTTGATAACACATGAAGCTACTTCGATTGACAAGCCGTGTTGCACTAATTTATTATTAATACGCATCAATACAGAACTACTTTAATTACGGCAAAGTTATAAAATGGTCGAAATGTCCACTTTTTGAATGATAGACAGTAGGACATCAATGGAAAAGTGGTGAAAAATAAGATGTGAAATTAAGAAAGGCCCGTACGGACGTTGTCCTGTCAAACGATCTGCTCAATTACGCAACAGATCAGTTTCTATCGCCATGCATATCAATCCTAAAATCATGAAATCGACTGATCAGATGGCTCAAACATCAGCCAAGATGTGAAAACAAACTTCCACGTATCATGAAAAGACTTACCATAGCAACAGGACAAAATGAAGACAAGAAGCTCACTAAACATTGTACGCGTAAACACGACTAAATGAAGACAAAAAGCCTCAAATCACTGTAGGCATAAACACCACTATATGAAGACATGAAGTTATCTAATCACTGTACGCGTACACGCCACAAAATGAAGACAAGAAGCTCTCTAATCCTTGTACGCGTATACACCACTAATAAAGACATTAAGCTCTTTTATCACTGTACGCCACCAAATGAAGACAAGAAGCTCTCTAATCATTGTACGCGTATACATCACTAAATGAAGATATTAAGCTCTCTTATCACTGTACGCGTATACACCACTAAATGAAGACATGAAGCTCTCTAATCACTGTACGCAAATATACCAATAAATTAAGACAATAAGCTCTCTTATCACTGTACGCGTATACACCACTAAATGAAGACAATACGCTCTTTAATAACTGTACGCGTATATCACCCTGTGGATAAACTTCTCGAATAAAAAATAAAAATATACCGGCGAATCAGATAATGGAGATAACAGGCCACCAAAATATCCAGTCTGTAATCAATTAGAACTATTTCAGATGATGATCAGCACTGAATCATATCTATAGGGTTGTCCAGTCTTTCATGGGCATCGTTTTTACCTATCGTTCCCAAAACCATACTGAATCCAGTACAACGGCGCATAACACTTCGACAACATCGACGATGCAGAGTCGAGGAGGCTTGCATAACATTTTATGGAAACATCTATGGTGGCAATATACATATATATGAATGTATGTATTTGTTATTTAACTTACGTTATTTAGGTGCTGAAATCCATTCTCTTTTACCTGTACGTACATTAGAAACCATGATACTATACAACTGTATGGCCTTACGAACGTGCATTCACTTACCAAACGATCAATATTTTTTGTAAACCTGTAATAAAGCATATCTATAAAACATAGCTTTTATTTTTAATTAATGTAAACCTGGACTTTGTATCCTTACCAAACTGTGCATCCTGTATAAAATTACTCTGAATCTACACGATACTGATAAGTATTAAACAGGTGTAATGTTTAGATTTTTCTACACATTGATTTTCCTGTATATTATTAGGTTAATGATGCTCTATACTAATTTGATTGGAATGTTAGCCTGTAGTGTACAAGTTTTGTCTCAAATTCATCCATCTGATACACAGAAGTTAAACAAAGTTCTATTTGGATGGTACCTTTATTAGAAGTTGGCGGTAGTCGTCTTGATCAAACTTTGTCAGCGACGTCTTATATAAGACTACAAATTAATACATATTATTGTCGAAAGGGTGTGAGAAAACTCATTTTGAACATTTTGTGCTTTTTGCAGTCGATACTATGATATATACAAAATTTGCTATTAGAGCTCTTCATATAAAGTATCAACTTGGAGCGAAAAGAAATAATAACATGGACCTAATGGGAAAATTTATCGCCATTTCCATCTATAAAAACCAAGTATCTTTTTCTTTCTAACTCAAGCCTTTTGCGCTCAAAGCCCATCAATTTTTTCTTCTGAACTCTGATCTTTATTTCCTACACGTATTATTCAATAATACTGCTATGTATGATTATCGGCAGTAGACATGCTTGTCTTTATTTTTTTTTTCAAACACAGAAATGTAAGTATTCGTCATAAACAAAAGTACTCTCAAACGCTGAAACACTCATTTATGTTTTAATATGCTCCATATTTTCTATCTGTTCTCATGATCTAATATACGGAGGCAGACATAATTATTAGCTGAAATATAGAAACAATACAAGTTTCTGAGTCCATGAAACTCTGATCTTTATTTCCTACACGTATTATTCAATAATACTGCTATGTATGATTATCGGCAGTAGACATGCTTGTCTTTATTTTTTTTTTCAAACACAGAAATGTAAGTATTCGTCATAAACAAAAGTACTCTCAAACGCTGAAACACTCATTTATGTTTTAATATGCTCCATATTTTCTATCTGTTCTCATGATCTAATATACGGAGGCAGACATAATTATTAGCTGAAATATAGAAACAATACAAGTTTCTGAGTCCATGAATTCCAGGAAAAAGACAGTCAAAATCAGTGCCGTATTAAACCCTGTGGAGGCCCCTAGGCAGTCGAAATCTCGCAAATTATCTCTTAATACGTCAAGATCAAATCAATTCAATATTATTTTGATCCGTTGTCGCGGGGCCCCTAAAAGGCGTGGGTCCCATAGGCCGGTGCCTACTCTGCCTATTTGGTAATCCTGCACTGGTCAAAATTTACTTTATTTTAATTTTATGAACAGAAAAAGAGCTCAAGGCAGGTTTAAACGACCCCCCCCCCCAACAATAAAGCTCACAAGAAACATTGACTCTGAGTTATAACAGCAAGGAGTATATTTTAAAAAAAACATATAGCTTTTCTACAGACCTTGAAGCTATTTGACCTTGAGGCTATGTAACATTTCACCTAGAGGCTACTTAACATTTGACCTTGAGGCTTTGTAACTTTTGACCTTGTGGCAATATAACTTTTGGGCAGGAATTTATACTCAGAGTAAAAATTTTAACTATAGCAATTAAGTTGGAATGCATATCGTTATGAAGTGTTGAATTTAGATACACACAAAGATATACTCACTGTGGATAAGATCTCTCTCTCTCTCTCTCTCTCTCTCTCTCTCTCATATCTTATCAGCCGTCATATTCATTATTTGCTGAATTGCGTATTGGTTCAGTGTTCAGTTTGAATCGACTATTAGCCGTGTGTTTTTCTTGAGTGGAGTATTGACCGTATGTTTCCTTCTTGAGCTCAATATGTGCCAGTAGAATGAATATATATATATATATATATATATATATATATATATATATATATATATATATATATATATATATATATATATATATATATATATATATATATATATATTCTGACAAAGAACCCATTTGTCAGTGACAGCAGTGAAATTTACAGTATCATCACGATATTCGGTCATCTTAACGATTTTTTAAAAATGTTACAGAAATCTGAGTTTGTATTCAAAACGTTTTACAACCCTCTTACATGGGAAAGGGATGTGTGTGTGTGTGTGTGTGTGTGTGTGTGTGTGTGTGTGTGTGAGAGAGAGAGAGAGAGAGAGAGAGAGAGAGAGAGAGATCCTACCTGATATCCAAGGAACAGCTAAGGTTACAATTAAAGGTAATAATACGGTTATACTCCTCATTGCTCTTAGCATCCAGTAATGCGGTAATTCCACGCGCGTTTGGATTTCAACTAGTCACCTGTATTCTAAGGCTGATGTGTGTGCTGCGGTCTTTCACAATGGTCGAACAACAAAGACACGGAGGTTGCAAGAGTGTAGCTGAAGATATTAACTGCTGGCTTATTTAATGTAACTTGTATAACGAGTAGGCTGCGAGAGGGAAGTGCTTTGAGAAGCTTGATATAGTGAATTATCGATAGGCAATTTTATTTTGAATAGTTTTATCTTGCTTAAAATTTCAGAAGATGGTTAATTATTTTATACTGACTTAGCTGGCTTATCACTTTCCTACTTCCTAGTCAGATAGTTTACTCAGCACATAAGGAAAGCCCCATCAGATAATCTTTGCCTGTCTGTGAATCAACATGCTTTTAGATCCTTATGCTGAAATTCCGGCGTTTATTTACAAACGATAACAGTTTCAATACGTGTGATATATTCAAGATAAATATCAAGAGTCATTCATGCTTTTTTGAAAGATCCTCAAAAATTAATGGGTAAATATAACAGAATCACGCCAGTTGTTATTGGAGAGGAACATCTGTTTATAGCGCACAGGATTCAATGTGCCTCATCTTATTGTTCACCAGGTGGCGTTCTCACTTTTCTCCATATGTCATTGTTGCATCAAATGCTATGCATGCATATACTTATTTTCAAAGTGACTTATTAAATTAAGACTGTCAGAAAGAGTTAAAGACACCTCGTGATTGGTCAAGATACATAAAGTTCAAACACTTGTTCTCCCAAAGCGGCCCATTGTTTCCGCAGTGGTAATATTCGCATAATCACAGAAATATAGGGACTTCTCTCAGTATGTACCAAGACAGAAGACACTACATTCAAGCTTTTAAACATGAAAATTGAAAGTTATTTGATGACATAAATCAATAATTAATTATCTTTGTAACGAAGATTAAAGGTTTTAGATTCAACTGCCCTTGACAGTTCATTTCCGAAGTTAACCAAATGGCAAAACTTATACCGGCAATGAATCCTTTATAACACAGACTCTATAATTAATTGCGAATTGTAAATTATTCAGTGATGGTTTAAATGCATGTATTTAAAACCTTTATGAAACTACTAGGGTCTAAAATAAGTAAATGAAAAATTCAAACTGCATTTCTCTGATTGAGGTGGTACGGGAGGCAAAAGCAGTTCAATGGAGAAACTAGTGTGCTCAATCCGGAAACAGTTTTATTCATGTAAAATGGTTATCATTGCCACTATTTAATAAAAATTAATTAAAAAATGTATTCACAAACAACAATAATAACAACAAAAGAATCGTATGAAATACGAAAGTGCATGTGTAGCGTTTAAAAACTGCAGGATCTCAGAAAATGATATTGATACAATGTGTGTTATTAATACGCGCTTTGCTGCGGAAAAATTTATTCAGCAGGCATGTAAATAAATTTAATCACGAAATTCAACTCTTGGTGCGAATTAAAATTGTGATGAAAGTGGGAACTGGGGTCATAAAGCGCATTTTCAGTCGCACGATGTAAACCAAATATGTATTAGAAAAAAAATTGCCAATAGCGCTTTCGCAAAAGAAACGTAGGCTATATGTAGATCCAATAAATGAATTAAATGAAAAGCAAAATATCTAGTAAGAAAAATGTGTTCGAGAGATGCAAACACTGCAGTTACTCTTGTATAGTTTATGAACATGTGGTAGCTAGTCTTACTTTTATCTTTAGCTTCATTGATGCGTACCGTTAGTTGAAACGCATTTTATTTCATCGGTTTGTAATTGGAGATTACAAGAGGTACAATATAGAAGGTGAAGGATTAGAACCAAAGTCAATGGCTTACAACGTTCTCCTTTTATGTGTACTCTTAAGCACTTCTTCAATAACCTTGCCTTTTTGTTTTAAATTTTAGATGTTGTTCAATTTCATAATGCCATCATGTTGGATTCGTTTGCGTGATAGTATACACCCGTTGTCGGATTATTCTCAGTCAATTTCTATTAATATTGGAACATTTTTAAATTAGGGCTTCATCATCATCAATCCTTTAACTCATGAGGTCGTTGAGGCACCACAGTTGACTTTACAACCAATTCTCTCCATCTTTCCCTATTCTCTACTGCCCTTTGGGAATCTCCAAATCCCATGCCTGTCCACTCCTTAATGTTGTCTTCCGACCTCTTTTTTCTGTCTGCCTCTTCTTCTGCACCCTTGCATTGTACCTTGCAAGATTGTTTTTGCCAGAATGTAACAAACTATAAATGGGGAAAGATGCCAGATACATTGAAATGAGGGAGTAAATGTTTATGATTCAGTTGATATAAAAACATTTTTGTGACAAACAAACGATAGTCTATATACATGGCAGCTAGTATATCTGGTATAGGAAGAACCAGGTAGGATGAACCACGGATCTACGGAAAGCTGCTGGAAAGGTTTCTCGCATACCCAAACTGGTCGAGCTGAACCTCGAACTCACGCGAATAGTGTGTGCCCTCGTGAGATTGACCTAAAGTTATCCTTTGCGCGGAACGATGCAGAGAAGAAGAATTACGATAATCATATGGCAGTTTCGTGTGCTCTATATTTTAAGCGCTCAAGTACAAAACAGAAAAAGCCTTAAATGGTATATTTCAACTGTTCAAGAAACTGTTAAAATACTATTTTGAGAAAATAATTTTGGGCCCACAAGGCCATGTATCACATGAAAGCACCACGATAATATTTCATCTATATAATTTAGATTCCAGAGACCTGACACTTGTGCTTGGGACAATGATATATTTCAAGTCGAGTAAAAATATGGCGAAGAAACAGTTAGTATTGATGGCTACAAGAACATCCTGAAAAAGTAGTCATATAGTTTTACACTGTGGTTGAATGCCGCCATAAATGTCAACATAGCCAAAATATTATTCCAGCGACTGATAATGGTGTCTTTAAATTGTCAAAAGAAAGACAGCTGAATATGAGAAAAGAATGTTGGCAAGAACTATGTAGGGTCTTGATAGTGATAGGTTTCTAGTCGAACTTGTCCATAATTTAAAGAAAATAAAAACAAGAATCACGTGACAAACAAACAATCATTTACAGCTATGATTGTGGTTGCATTAGCTATTTCATTTACATTTAAGCAGGTTATGAAAGTTTCATCCATCTTGTTGCCTTGTCTACACAGGCATAGGATAAGCTAAATGTAAGGATAACGAACCTTGTGCAACCGGACTGCTGATTCTTCCAGGCATGCCTGTTACTGTGATTTGGGATAGCTCGAATAAACAGTTGTCGATACTATTTAATCCTGTTTGACTTTACACACGTATGATTATATGCTGTCTTTTCCACTACCACTAGCAAAAGTTCCTCTATCACTTCCTACAACACCTGGTACCAAATGCTATTTATGAAGCAACGTTGATATGGTTATAACACTAGCTAGAGCAATCATATATATTGTTAAAACTTTCCCTTTAAAGAACGGTTTGAACGTTTCACATGACAATAGCTTTTCTCTGACTTTTAAAGTGAACCATTGAATGTTACCTTTAAAATTTATATCACGATCTGTAAAATGTTAAATTTTGTGTGCCCTTTGAATTACAACACTTTTCATGTATTCTTGCATATTAACCCTTCTGATTTGTTTGTCTCTTTCCTGTATATCTTGTCAAACATTTAAATGTTTAATTTCATACATTCTGATTTATTATTACAAGAGATAACTGACACATGAACATTTGGTTTTCTTTCCTTATAGATAGTTAATTGTCTGCACCCTCAATCAGTTGGACGTTTTCTACTCTGAATTCTATCAAAGTCTCTACTTTCTCTTACTTGCTGGTCAAATGGTTCGTGTTAATTGTTTGCATCTCTGTGTTAATATATATTATTTCCTGTCTTTGTATTACAGTAGGTTGAAATGAATGTTTAGGCATGTTTTCTTCTGTTGGAGAAGCTTTCGTAAAATTTTGACATAAAACCCATCGATCTGAAACATTATGTCCATTATTGCCGTCATGTTTAATTGCATTATGCTTTCTGTTACATCTACCTTACAAGTAATCATCTTTAAATTTGTTCAGTCACCCCTATAAAATAACTTTAGGTTTTAAAATAAATGAAACGTGGAGAAAGCGACAAAGACGAAGACTCTAAGGTTGAAAAATCAACATAGAAGGTAACGTCACAAAAAGAAGGACGCACGAATAGTTGCAATAGGTACACAAATTGTGAAAAGTTGACAGGAATTCAACTTATTATGATCAGAGAGGTTAAAAGCAGAACAGTGAGAAAACAAAACTTTAGAATTAAAATAAAAAGCAAATAATGAAAGTATTTGAAGCAAAACGCTTACTGGATTGCTAGTGGTATTTTTGTCTTTGGTAAAACAAGGTCAAGGTGGAGACAGTTATGTCTTCGGTGTGGTGTTGATGTATGCAAAAGGGATAGTTTGTTATGAGGCGCCGTAGCGGACAAAAAGTGGTCCAATCGGAACGTTGCCGTTGAAATTTTAATGTCATATGTCCAGAATTCCAATTTCACGTGTTGTATCAAAAATGCTTGTCCTTAAAGTTCCATTTTCAAGGTCGAGATTTTAGATTGTATCTTTTGAATTAAACAGTTGTGGTCGAAAGTTATATTTTCTATGTCGAGGTTTATAGATTGTGTCGTTTGAATTACACGGCGGTGGTTGAAATTTCAATGTCATACATCAAGAATTCATAATTTACGTATTGGTTCAAAGAGTTTACGTTGAAAGTTCCATTTCATATGTTGAGTATTTAGATTTCATCTGTTGAATTACACAACGCTGGTTGAAAATTCGATGTCCAACGTGGAGTTTTTAGATTGTATCTTCTGAATTAGACCGCGGTTGTTGAAATTTTAATGTCATATGTCGAGAGTTTCAATTTAACATGTTGAATCACATTGATTGTGCTGAAAGTTCCATTTCGTATGTTGAGTTTTTACATTGTATCTGTTGAATTACACAGCGGTGGTTGGACATTTTATTGTGCTTGTCAGAATTGCTATTTTTATGATGTGTTGGTTTTAAAAGTTACATTACACAATGTCCACTTTAACAATTCAAAATAATATCGAGTATTAAGATACATCATTCGTGTATTCAGTTATGAGGCGCCATTACATTTCATGCATTTACAGTTTGTAAGCTACAATTCACGGGTCGAGAATTGCTATGAATTTCTTCGCTAGAGGTCGCTCTCGGGAACGACCGCGTTATTTTTAAACAAGGAGGGTGCTTCTCGTTGCTGTGAAATTCTACAGATGAAATCTAAATACTCGCCATATGAAATGGAACTTTCATCAGAAACAGTTACATAACACGTGTGAATTAGAGATTCTCGACATATGATATTGAAATTTCAACCACCGCTGTGTAATTCAAAATATATACTGTAAAACGTCGACATAGGAAATAGAACTTTTAACCACCGCTGTATAATTCAACATATAAAATCTAAATCTCGATCTTGAAAATGGAACTTTAAGGACATGCAATTTGATCCAACACGTGATATTGGATTTCTCGACATACGACATCGAAATTTCAATTGCAACATTCTTATTAGACCAGCCTTTGTCCGCTACGGCGCCTCATAGTTTATTACTCTTTCAAACCTGTTATGGGATTTAATTTTGAGTACGAGGTGTAACATATAACAAGGAAATGAAGAATACAACCAGGAATAAACAAGAGAGAGAGAGAGAGAGAGAGAGAGAGAGAGAGAGAGAGAGTATCTTATAATATCGGGCTGTGATGGTGGAAGTTTGAAACACATCAAAGAACACAAAATAAAGAGAAGACTTTGAAGCCATGTCTTATAAATTTCTTCAAGGCAAGAAGATTAATTCCCTTACTCCTAAAAGGAAACATAGGTTTTAAACCAGTAAGTGACCCATTATCTTACACCTACGTACTGAATGCATACGCTCTACTTTCAAGCAATGTCCATGGCAAATTTCACAGACTAACAGTAATTAAAGTTTCAAAATTTTATTCAGTAAGCTTATTAAGTTACAATACTTTCAAACAGTATTTTTTGTTTTCATTTAATACAAGAAATTATCGATACACTGAAGTTAAAGATCATAATTTAAGCATATATTTGTAAGAAAATGAAGACTCGGTTTCCTTCATTTGGATATTTTAACAAGAAAATTCAAAACAATATTGTTCTGTTTCTTCTCTTTATTTTCTACGTGAACAGTCGCAAGATTTTTAAATGTAAACACACTTTCCTGCATGTGTCTCAACAAGATTTAATTCTTCTAAATTTGCATCAAATGTTAACAATACACTTTGCAATACGTCTACCTTGATTCTATCCTCAGATTTACTAAGCACATTCAATTCTTCAGTAATATTAATAGACAAATTGAAAGTCTCCACTTAAACTTAATTCCTAAAATATATATATTTTTTTAAATTCCGCAGACCATATTTTTTAAACCCTGAAGCTGACATGGATTTTCGACACATTTGGAAGTTCAGATGATTTACAGCGTAGAATGTCATCATAGCTAGCCAAAGCTTCGATGTGATTACGTATCTGCACCTTGGCGTATCGAGTAGATATTTCTGTGCTTTGGGTCTGTGAATTTCATTGGTAGCTGCGGCAAGCCAACGCATCCAATCAAAATTAAGTTTTTAAAATTTGAACACTGTTCCTACATGACTGAGACAAGGGGAGCACACAACTTGAATGGACTTATAAATATGCTATTTTCAGCTGCTGGTCCGCGATTGCACAAATACCTTTCACTCAAATAGACCCGTGATGGTTTCCCTCTGGTACAAAGTCGTACTTTCGATGTTAAACGTACAAAGTATCCTTTTTAGATCAATTGCCTCCACCATTTTCGGCCGATGTACAATGCACCACGCTATTGGTTAGTTGGTATTACATACTAAGGGAGGCAACTCATAAAATCCAATAGATGTTGCTTGGACAAAGCACCAATATATCTGCTCGATCCGCCAAGGCGTAGATAGGGTTATCATATTGGAACCTTGGCTAGCGAAGATGTGTCACCATTGCGACAGCTGGGGTCGAGACCAACGGGTGCACGGTTTCGAAGTTTTTGTTCTTCGGTTTCTTAGACTTTTTAGTTTACGGTCGTTGCGCCCAGAATTCAACACTTTGTAGCAATTGGCAAATTCATTTGAAATTCAGATACTGTTTATCTTGACATGACTAGCCGACTCTTTTATTTTGTTTTTACTTTGTCTAGAACTGCAAGATTTCAGTGGCAAAAGTACATACTTCCTCCACCCCACCGCACCCCCCCTCCCTCTCATATATTTGGTGTTAATTTGCACACCAGCTTCGTGTAAGAACTCATTGTCAAATATTCTGTCCAAAATAGTGTTGTCAACCTCAACTAACTCTAATTTCTCGGCGACAGAATGAGTCAAATGCCAATAAACTGTCTGTCGCTGCTTACGGTACTACCAAGTTATCGCCAGCGACAAAAGCGGCTATTTTCACCAAATATGACTGCAATTCTTAAAATTACAACATGTGTTGGCATTTTTAAATAAGTTAAAATGTATAGCAATAAATCATTCCCGATATTTTATAAGTGGACTATTATTTAGTATTTCAAGTTGTAAAGTTTAGGTGTGCGATATGGAATCACATATTGAACATATGGATCGAGAGCCAGATCAGTCATGTAAGAATGAATGGGTGTGTAATAAAGTTTGACGTACATGTTTCTCGATTAGATCAACAACACCAACAATTGTTCTAACGATTATTATTCGTGACTGATGGAATCACTCCCCGTTGCACGTGCTTCTATGGTGACTTTGTCCATACAATATGAATAGTCGTTGCAATGAACAGATTAGCATAGACGACAAAGACGGAAAATCAATGTAATGTACATGTTTATCATTCACAGTGAATAATGCTGCTGCAAGCGATGCATGATAGAAGCATATTGCAGCAGTGTGTGTGTGTGTGTGTGTGTGTGTGTGTGATTTGGATTTTTAACGTAGCTTTGCAATTTTTTTTAAAAGTCAAATCGCTACGATGTCTGCAATGTGGCAGTTTTGTAGTGATATCTAGTACTGAGGCATCATGCCGCAGACATTTAGCATGATGTCCCACCCAGTCACCAGGCTGACCAGTCCTAACACTAACCACTTAATGCTGAGCGCCCAGCGAGGCAGCTGTTAGTACCATTTGTGTAAGTCTTTGGTATGACTCGGCCGAGGTTCGAACCCGTGACCTCCCACAACTGGACCCTCTAACCATTAGGCCACCGGAGTGGTCAATAGGAGGGAGTTATGCATAGCTTTAAACAGACAAAACAAATTGTTGCTAAGCGGCTCACAATTATCAATAAACTTCCTAAACTCATCTGTGACTTCCAGATTGTGAAGGTACAAATTAGCATTAATTAGAGATAACCTCTACAACAGCTTAGTTAATAAGGCAGAAAACACCGAAAGATCTTCGAACGGCTCTGAGACTTAACCCCAATAGCTGGTCTTTCTCTATTTTATAGTTGCTCTACAGTCATTTTTTTTTCTAGTAGACTTCTCATAATGACGAAATCGTGTTATAGAATTGCAAGTATACAATATACAAAAAAAAAAATAAAAAAAAATAATAGTAAATATTCCACATTCATAATAATTATCCTCCATATCCCTTTTAATTAATTCATATAAATTCTCTCTCTCTCTCTCTCTCTCTCTCTCTCTCTCTCTCTCTCTCTTTTCATGACCTGACTAATGGCATTAGTTTAATTAACTTGAATATACGCTATTTGGTGTAATCTGTATCAATCCATGGCTTCTTCTTCCATTACATGCCTGCATTATAAATCATCACCCTGTCACAAGAGAGGACAACCCTATAATAAGGCGGATTTTAGAAGTTTTAATAATCTTTGAACAGACATAGGGACATGCGAATCATTGAATCAATGATGACATAGTGCCTTTTATTTCAGCGTAAATTCAATTTGTAAAAGAGTACACACCATTTCGCACAGTTAGGACAAATGTTAGCACCGTCTGTACTAACTGCAAACAACAAAGATCCTGATCTGTCATAGCATACTGCGCCTGCAGATCAGGGTCTATGTTGTTTATTCTACTGATTATTCCTATCAAACTGCATAGACCCAGATCTGCCGGCGCATTATGCGACAACAGATCTGGGTCTTTGTAGTTTGCACTTGGATTGGACTTATCAGCGAGTATATATGGTTTGTTTAACACAATACATGGAGGAAGCAGTAGGAGTGAAAAGAAGCTGGCAAAAATAAAATGTATTCGTAACATGAAAAATACTTCGACTGATGCAAGCTCGAAAGACTACGGGAAACCTGTGCGTCATTTATTTTAAACAAAATTTTCAACCACAATATCGCAACTTAGGGCACTAATACGAACAGTTCGCTGTATGTAGCATTTTCTCATTTTGAAAAGCTGAATGTCTCAGTTCCTTTTCCCTACTATAGCAAAGGTTGGTAAGATTGAATGACAATCTGCCATACACTTGGGAACTAATAATAGCCTTACCAATTTAGTAATAGCAGAACAATTTTTTTTTTAAATAATCAACACCTTGTCCACCCACAATAAATGTTTTATGGATAACATAAGTTACCATCTAACTCGAAGAAACGGTCCCATCCATAGTGAAAACACACTGTATTGTATTCAACATGTTTCTTCTTAATTCATACTTACGATATTAAAATGTATTGAATACAAATTTACAAACGATTGTCGACTGGTCAAATCAGTGGTTTGTGGAGTTTAATCTAATCAAAACGTAGGTAATGTATTTTTCGCTCGTAATTTGAACCCGTTTGTCCTGAATTAAAATTTAAAAACTAATTTCTATCTTGGTGTAACTTTAAATAGTCTAGATAGCCAGACCAAACACATTGATAGCGTATTTCAGTCGACCTATAAATGATAAATACCTTGATAATATTTTTATATAAATTAGCCGACCAATGTTAGATAAGGTATAGTTGACATACATTAGTCTCTTTGCCTGAATATACTGATCTTGTACAAGATGGCCATATAGCTGACTACCATCTGAAACTTGATAAATCACAATTAGAAGTATGGAGAATTGTGACTGGTCTTACTAAACGTGTATATTATTATTAAGGAAAGTGGTTGACCTATTCTGGCAGAGAGAAGAAAATTTAATAAACTGTTACTTTCATAAGTTTTTATACGGGGTCTCTCCTTACCTTCATAACCGTCTATCACCACTAGCTGGTGAGACATGCAAGTGTAATCTTTTGAAATATGAATAATTATTCTTTAATTAATGCTAGACTCGACATAAGTACAGATTAAATTTTTACACTCCTCTATTCATGTCTGGAGTACACTCCCTGTTCAGTAAATCGTGAAAGTAACCATTCTAGCGTAAGAAGTAAATAGAACACACACATGCCTGCCTATTTCTTTTTTGGTATCAGGAAATTATATATTGTGCATATTAGATTTATTAATAACTGTACTGATTAAAAAAATATTTATAATCGAATCACGTGAGAGATAATCCAGTGCGTGCTTGTGGTAATGCAATAGAAAATGCATACCATGACATATTTACTTGCAAATACTATATTTAACAGGGTAGGAAGCTAGTCCGAAATCTAAATTATTTCTTTATATATGGGACTACAAATAATTTGTTATAAGGATCATCTAATTTTATGATCAATGCTAATATTCACTTATTAGACTTGTTCCAAATGTATATTAAAGACACGAAACACTTCTCAATAGTTGATTTCTCCACTCAGTTCATTAGTGCCAATGTCATAAATAATGGCAAGACGTTTTATTCAGTTCCTAGCTTTTGAAGATGCGCGTGTGTCTGTGTGTGTGTGTGTGTGTGAGAGAGAGAGAGAGAGAGTGTGTATGTGTTGTGTGTGTGTGTGTGTGTGTGTGTGAGAGAGAGAGAGAGAGAGAGAGAGAGAGAGAGAGAGAGAGAATTGGAAAGAAAATAAAGTGCACTCGTGTGTATTAAAAACAAAGCACCCCCGTTAAAAACATGTATGGAAAGCATTGACATTTCTTCATAACAAATAGCAGCGCAAGCATATATGGGCATGCTCGTTCACAAAACTCATCACCAAACTATAAATATCAATGGTGGATATGTGTATTCAAGAATCTTAGAAACATTTGCCCTTTCGGTATCTTGATGCTATTGCATCTCAAAATTGAAAGCAACTCATAATATAGCACCATATTTTATGCAATGTCACAGGAACACGATTGACAAAGTTGTCAACATATGACAAAATATAACTTGTTTAAACGGGAGTGACTCTAGGACTACGGTAGAGGTATATACAAGCGTACAAAATAATGGTGACATCAACAGAAAGCAAGCCCGGCCCTAGGGTAAGGCGAACGAGGCAACCGCCTTGAGCCCCGCGCTTCTCCGCAATGCAATTTTTTGCTTGGGGCCCCCCGCTCATCGTTTGCTGCCTTGGGCCCTGCACATCCTACGACCGGGCCTGACAGTGTTCAAACGAGCTCTGACAGCGAATCGGCACAAACAGGACAGTAATTGTTATGCTTAAACCCATCACATGTTTAAGATTAGTTACGATATGAAACATAGCGGTAATTTAGTGCTTGGCAAGCACGTTACCAAAAACATGGATTATAGGATAACATAAACAAAGGTCTGATTATTCGTACTAGGCTAGACAGTTTATATTTAAAAGAATAATTGCTGGCAACGGGCAAGCAGACAAATGAAATATTATTGTCAAGTCATGTTTACGCGTATGAACAAATTTTTTCATCTGAACATATTTTTGTTTACCTCGGCACAAATATTTGCTTCATTCACCTTTGTCCTTTCTTTATCCCTTCTTCTAATGAGGTAATGTCTATATTAGTCACCCAGCCACCCCACCATTCACGCATCTATGAGCTCTATTATCTTACACGGCTTACTGGGTCATCTCAAACTGACAAATGATTTCATCATCATTTTATATCAGGCATTGTCTAATGTGGACGAACGTCATCAACAAACCTTCTGATTTAAAGAACAGAAAAAAAGCAAAGCTTAAGCAAGTGAAAGTTTACCTGTTTTTTTTTTTTTAAAAATAAAATAATACGTGTCAATTTAAAATCTGCACGTGCGATAACATTTACTACCATCAAATTGTCATAACCAATGAACGGCTTAATCGTCTTACAATGACCCACTTTATTGCATTACTTGATTTATGCTCAGTTTGTTGTGAGTAACGCCATTCCAGAACTGAATATCTATTGATGTAGAGGTGTACTGATTGGACATTCATTTCGAATAAAACTAACGTTTTTGCACAGCAGTCTGTCACTATGTGTAATAATTAAACGAATTTTAAAAAAGCAAACATTAAAAAGGGCAATTTTTGTTTCATTTTTATTTCTAAACAAATGAATGCGAGAAAAATTGAATGAACCGATTAAAATGGTTCCACCCTGAGAAGTATCGTAAGGACCTAAAGTACTAATAATTCTAAATTTTCTTCATGCGTATAAAATGTGAAATTAAAAATTCTACAGTAACTTACAGGCTATGGAGTTACTACAAATCCTTCTTAACGTGAAAAATGTATTTAAACGTACCAATTTGGAAATTACCGTTGTAAAGAGAGAGAGAGAGAGAGAGAGAGAGAGAGAGAGAGAGAGGATACTCATTACAAATATGACGTAGAAAATGGCAAAAGATTATGTTTGGACAGAAGGGGTGATAATTAAGGTGGAGTGGCATTGCAGATATCAAATAATTGCGGTTTACTGTCCAAGCGCTGTTGTCTATTATTTTGAGCAAAGAATAAATGCCTCATCGTCATTTTCCTCTTTGTGACTTACCATACAACGTAAATCTCGCAAAAGCCGATATATTTCTTCTCTTTGGAAATGCACAGCTTAGTCATTCCCAACAAATGTCAATATTTAAGTCTTCTCTTTCTCTTTATCTATTCATGAACTGGATTATAGCAATAATTGTTTCGTTTCTTAAATTTCCACCAGATCACTGTTTATTTAACAATCTGTTCCAAATTTCCTACATTATAATCTCTCTTTTCTATTAACACATTACTTCCACATTGGATACCAGGAGCAGGTACCACCTGTTCCGACGTTTGCGGTGGAACATTTACAGTGTTAAAGAATTGCAGTTTATTTTGAAAGAGTTATTATCTACCTGATATAGATATTTGCTGCATTTATTTTCTTTTTGTGCCGTATATGAAGTAACGTTTAGAAAATACATTCCACGAAAAAAGCAGAGAAGGTTCTAAACGCATTAATTAGACAAGCGTACAATATAATTTTATAAGAATGGAATTTTAAAAAGCATGTTTAAACAGAAACGTATACAAATTACCTTCAGTATTTACTCTGTCAGTGGTGGCAATTTTAAAGTCTTGATTGTTTCACAGTGATTTAGATATGTGCGCCATTTCATGAACAACCACATTTTTCTCAGCAAAAATACGTCGCATCTTTTAATAATTTTCTAATGCGGGTTGATTTTTTAAGTTTACTCTGGCCAGTAGGAAAGAAATTTGTGCCGGCTATTTCAGTGTTGTCGGAATTGAAAATTATTGTCAAAATACTCTTACCATTCAGAGCCCTGGATGGTCGTTCGATGGATGTAACAGAAAGATTAAACGTCCCAAGCTCTTACATAAATAGATTTCGGTTTACACAACATCATTGTGAAATATATTTTATATTATTTTAATGAAAAATGTAGAGTTTATCACTAAGGAATTAATAGAAAATGCCTTAAGAAGATGAGTTTTTGAAGTAACGTACTATGATCAAGAAAGTTCTCGTAATGCGAGAATATCATTCAGCTATGGCTCCAAGTAAATTGAAAGAATGGATGACTCATATATAGGGATAAAAAATATCACAATATGGATATAGGTAACTAACAGCACGGTCCTCAATTTTGGACAGATATCACTATACGGATAAAAAATATGACTATAAGGACATGGGTAATTAATAGCACGGTCCTCAATTTTTGGACGGATATCACTATACGGATAAAAAATATGACTATATGGACATGGGTAATTAAATAGCACGGTCCTCAATTTTTGGACGGATATCACAAAAATGTCAACACACGGACATGGGAAATTTAACATTACAGTGGCTCTATATGGAGAAGGGAAATTAACATGACGTTTCGATGCTGAAAATGCAATGTTAACACTATATCTACTAACCAACAGACAGTTTTGAGTGACCAACACCGACTATTATACTATCCAAAACGTGCAATTACTAACCAACACTCCATTTGGGCTGACCATCGTCCACTTATGTGCTTGCGCACACAAATGGTAGGATGTTAAAGAAACGAAATGAAAAAAAATCGAAAACCCTTATAAACGAAATCAAACCTAAAACGTCTCTATCATCTCCTTCTAAACAAAACTAGCACCTCAAACACTATTATAATTTTTTATAACCATAGTGGTGAAGTGTAAGGAGAGAAGAAGGATAGGAACATACTTACACTATTCACACGAAGATACTTTTTTTGCTATCAAACTCAAAAGTTTTACACTATTCACACAAAGATACTTTTATGCTATCAAACACAAGAGTTTTTTTTCTCTCTCTCTCTCTCTCTCTCTCTCTCTCTCTCACACACACACACACACACACACACACACACACACACACACACACACAGATACACGGGCGGGGGTTAAAATGAGAAATTACATACATAAACACTTAGCAGGGTTCACTATGGAAGGGTTGTGCGCCAAAAACACGCCAACGTTGGGAAAGTAAAGGCTCTCAAGTGGTAGAAATGTGGGAACACGACAACGACCAACGTTACAAAACGTTACAATGTGGTGAACATCTAAAATTTGAATCCACACTATAGTTTGTGTGGAGGAGGAACACATTTCCAAACAAATAACAAGTACAAGTTTATTGTACGAAGCTGATGAAAACTCGAGGAGAACAAATCAGATATATCAATGTGTGTTCTTTGTATCCTTAGATGTGTAAATATGATTAATTTCCTAACGTGGATTTTTTTGCAGTTTTAAGACAACAAGTTTCTGAAACTGAAAGAAAGCAATGGCTATCCTTCCTGATCTCACGATCCAGGAGGAACAGATCAATTCATTGAACAGTATCGATTCTTTGAAAACACCATCTTCGAACATATTGAAGGAAGGAAGACGATTGTCTACGAGAAATGAGTGCAACTTCCCGTTCACAGCAGAGTACAGTATGGGTACCTTCCTTATGTATAAAATGGAGTGACTTCCAAGATCATTATGACCAGAGATTTCCAGAGAGAATGAAGAATCCACAGTGTGATGGACCAGCTCACTCCAAGATCAGTACAGCTGAGTGCAATACTGAGCCATGTGCCCAGAGTGATGCTGTGCCCTGCGACAAGAGTGGTATCGTACTATGTGACACTGCAGCACGATTTTTTCTCTCAGCTATCAAAATAATATTATTTTTGTGTCCATGGATGCATGTCATCCATGCATGTACCAAACTACTTTGGAATTCACAAGCTTGTCGAGAATTACAAATCCAAGAATACACCTTTCGTGTGGCTTTGTCTGACCATTGTGATTTTGCCAGTCGATTCCAGACGATTAAGGGAATGACCCACATATACGGATGCCCCCAACACCCAAATCATTAGTGAGAGCAGGATTTGTCTATTTGGGACGAGGTGGACAAGTACAGTGTCTCATTTGTGGTACTGAGCTCAGGTCGGAGTATAAAGATTCGGCTTTCCTTAAACATAACAGATGGTCTCCGTGCATTCGGTCCACCTATCGGAACACGGTGCCATATTGGTACCGCCTTGCAGAATAAGAAAGGTTAAAGTTTCAAGACAAAAAGGCCACTGTGACACCGAGAAAGATTAATTCAACACTGAAACAATGGAATGAACTCACTGAATCCAAGTTTAATAAGACTGAGTGTGATGCTGTGCCTGCAACTAAAGTGAAGATGCGCCCTGCGACAATAATGACGAAGCATGGCATCTCTCTACCATTCTGCTGTTCATGTAAATCATCTTTATCCACACACTCACAAATCATTGTTGGCACCATAAACAACGAGAACATATTTGCCGTTACATTTGTTGGCTAGACAAACCGGTCGATTCCACGCGTTCCATTAAGAGCTTAATGTTGTTTTTTATTCTGAGTTTATCGTGGTATAAACCATTTGTTGTCGACTCGCAGCAAATAACCCCGTTATGTAAGCTGTGCGAGTCGGCAACTGACAGGTTTATACCACGATAAACCCAGAATAAACAACGTTAAACTTTTATAATTGCAATTGTTTATAATTTTATTTTATTTTTTATTGTTATTTTGTTTTTTAAGAGATATTTCCTATAAGTTTTAGAGCATATTTAAACGTATGAATTCTTGTTGAGGCGTCTGCTACGTAGCTATTTATAAGGCAGGGGATCTTCCATCTGCAACGTAATAGCCACCTAAATATCAAACAAAAAACTCTACCAATGGTAGGCGATCTAAGGTTTCGAACATTCACAGCATGGTCTTAATCTTTTATCTAAATTGGTATATGTGATCGGAGTAGAGTTCAATATTCAAAGCAAAGGATTGGTTGTTTTGTTTGACATACAAATGACTCCTGGATTTGTTGCTATCACGAGTCCATTCTGACTTTGCCGAATCGTTATTATCCAGACACGTGAGTAACCAATTTTCTCGTCTTTAGATCTATTTCCGTGTTGATTAACAGTTTAGGTTACCTACAGTGGCTACTTACAAATGAAATTAAGACTATCGGCAAATGGTTATAGTGATGAGGTCCAATAGTCAAACAGTACAAGACATTGACACTGAATTACGATGGGAGGTATAGCGGCTCTCCTACCCACCCCCACATCGTAACTATCAAGGTCGAAGTCTTACATTGTAGGACTGTGAATCCAATTGTTATAATGTTAGTTTTTGAACTCCCCTCCTCCCAATCCCTATATCCATTTACCTATAGTTTTAATTCATTTGTAACGAGCTACAGTGAAAGTGCTGCAGCTCCAATGTTCTTGGCAGATGTTGAGTTTTCCAGCCTTTCTTTTTCAAAGCTAGTCAAAGAAAGAATTATTTATATCCAGAAAAAACAGCAAAGATGAGCTATTTGATTTAATTTTCTAAAAAAAATATAAACCCATCGTTTTTATTTCGTTTTAAAGGCATGCAGTGTGTATGCCTTCCAGTTTACTGTTTACGTTAGTTACTTTGCACGTGACTATTTATACAAGTTAGTATAAAGTAGTTCTCCGTACAATTTATGTAGAAATAAACGCAAATGGGTCTGATCACATGATTATGTTCTGACCAATGGAAATCTTCTCTTCATTTATCAACTGATGCAACTGCAATTATAGAGAATTGGTCCAAATATAGTGCAGAACCCTCTCCCAAATCTCTAGCCTAATTAGTCTACTTGGGCCAAGGAGGCCAAGTACGGTGTTCCTGTTGTGGCGTGAAGCTTCAAGAATGACACCATAAATATATAACTTGCCTTCAACAACCCAGATGGTCTCCCTGCTGTCGCTACATTCTCTTGGTGGTTCCAAAATACGAATAGATAGTTTAGAAGAACTCGTTCAGAACCTATCTTTGGAACTGCGGGAGTTGATTTACAGAGCCTATGTGCAAATTCAAGTGAAACGAAATGAACAGAACAATTCCATCCTCTACGACAGAGACGTTTTGTCCGTTGGTATCTTACTGTTGTTATACTGATTACTTTCAAAGTGTTTAAATAGTAAGAAGTTGATCAGCTAAATGTATCTTGTAATACATTGGATGCCACGACTTCTATCTAAAGTGTTTACAGGCATGCAAAAATTCATTGAAAGGAAGTCCAGGAAAAGGTTCAAGACTTACAGGATCATAAACTACTTTTAAAAGAAGTATTGTCCCAAGGTGAGACTAAATAATAATAAGTGGTGTATGGGTTAATGGTTTAACTTCTTCAATATGAATTACCAGTAGATTCCAACTGGCGAACGTATGACGATTTCATCATAAAGAAATTCCTGTGAATGGATGGTTTAGAAGAACCGAGTGAGAATCTACAGCCAGAACTTGATCAACTCTTATAAGACTTGCCATGACAAGGCGTAGGCAATAAAACATTGTTACGCCATATTCCATGGGAGGAAATCAATGGCACCATTAAGACCTCGAGTAACAAGTACTTTTAAAAGAACCGTTTTATATACGACGATACGATTCCCTTGAATTTTGAAAGACGTGTCGTATGCGTGTCAGTGATTAAATTTCGTGGATTTGTTTTGCCAACAAATTCTCTGTTGCAAATGCAGCATCAGTATATGCCAAGTCGTGACAGCCAAAATTTATATGCCTGAAAATCTCGCTGTGTTAAAAATGTTTCAGTTAGTGATGAATATGAATACTCTCTCGCTGCGTACAATAGGAAAGGCTTCATATTTGATATAATTTTCAGACTTACTAAGAAGTGTTATGTGTATGACCGTGATGAACGGCAACCTATTTGCGACAGGAAGTATGTGTGTGACTGGTAAAGTTTTGGATTCGACGCATGGAAACAATACATCGTATGTGGCAGATGAAAGAAAGAAAATATGATCTTTGAAATGTGAATATTTATGTTGTACCATGAAGAGTGAAGCATATATAAAATATTTCGTGTTTCTGGTAATTTGTTCCAGAAATCTCCAAACTACTCCAGAGTTATCCACCCTCATCAAAGTGATTTGCAAAATGTTAGATCATCAATGAAGCGAAGACGATGGGATCGTGTCTGACGCTAATCAAACGAATCTCTTCAACTTTAACATGTTCGCAGAAGACGAATTAGAGGTGAATCGTTGGATTACTCGAAAATGACATTATCGTAATGTTAGTATTATTTACATCACTTGAAATGTATTTCAACAAAGCAAACTGTATTGCACTGTCAGTTTCAATGCTCATTAAGTAGTGTTGTTTAAAAGCTGAAGAGATACATTTCATGTTCTAGTCTAGGCATAACCATTAGGAACACATTGTCTGAATTATGCTTATGGTTTTACACGGATATGTTTCAAGATCAGATCCAAGAAGGATGTCCAATCAACTACACATCGCCTTCCACATTTTCTTCTGTCTAAAAACTATTTAAATAAAACACGACTGTTTTCCAATATCGTATTCCTGCCAAACAGATTAGTGTACTTATTACCTCCATCGCGAAATAAATGCACCTGTGCATCGACAATACGTCAGTTACTACAAGGAACTATTTCCACAAGTCATGAAACAAAACGTTTTATTTTTAAAACACATAAAGTAGCTTTTCCAAGAATTACTACTGAAAGCAAGAAACAAATTATTTTGAAACCAGTTGGAAGTAGATCTCCAGGTGTCCTCCTTATTTGTTCGCCTCTACGATGTGCTCCTAATACCGCAGATTACAAAAAAAAAATCAAACACTAAATCCAGAAGTAGCGAGTTCACACTCTAAATGATCTCAGAAGAAGAAAACCAAAACATAAACTTCCCTTTCAACAAAGGGAGGTTCTGCAGCTAGAAAGTACACGTACCTACGAAAACTTCGATCAATGACCGTCTCCCCTTCCTCTTCTCTCGTTTCCACTTCTGTTTCTACTTCTTCGTTTCTGACGACGCCAAACCAAACCTTATTTAAGACAAGTGTTTCACCACCTTATGAGAAAGAATGAGAACGCATTTCTAAAGGGATTTATATTTCTATTTCACCCGTGTCGATGTCCACTTCAGCTGCTGCTGCAGTCAAAAAGGTAACATCGCCTAACAAAAAGGCGCAATGCAGAAACGGTTTATTAGAGTTACTGGATTTGTCCAAACAAGAACCGGCACGGTTTAATCCATTGATAAAACTTCGTCGTCCAGTACTGCCTAAAGTCAGGTTGGTACGACGTTTGGACAATCAGAGGAAAAAAATCCAGCATAAAAGAAGAAGTGTTGGATAAAATTCACAGCAGTTTCACTGAATAAAGAGCTTTTTCTTCTCCGAGTTCACATCATTGCCGACAGTAAAGAAAAAGACTTACTCTCTTCGTTCAGTTAAACATTAGGATGTTCTGTCAATACGTTCCGAAGCCAACATAAAAACAAAAACTTTAAACTTGAAAGAAATGAAAATATCATTGCCATTTGTGTTAATTTTGTTTGAGCGTCTTGAAAGTATCGCAAATACAGATACGACGACTAAGACGACATCGTCATGTTCTTTGCAAATGGTGGAAAAGAATTTTTTAACCAGTCAAAAGAAAGAAAAAAAATTGCTTCTTTAACAAGGGAGGAATTATTCCCGTGCTGAAAAGTCCGTTGTTAAAAGTCGCTGCCGCCTTGTTAATGTTGATTGCTAGACTCTTAGGAAGAATGATGAGGTGAAGATGAAAAGGACAAACTTTCTGAAGGGACATCAAGCCTGTATTCATGGATCTTATGGAGCAACAAAAATTAACTGCAGTTCCTTAGAAAAGCTAGATGGAACACCATCGTTGGTACGAACAACGGATGCTTCACATACCTCTTAATCCTAATCCCACGGAGACAACAAAACTTACAACAAGAGTTACAGTCTTTGACGGATCGAACAGATCTAATACAAACAGGTACATCGCAACGGTAATGATAGTTATTGCAACGATTTGAACTGTTTCACCAGAAAGCTTTAGACGAGACGGCTCGACCTACTCTGCGAGATTTCAAGAGTGTCACGAAAAGCCAAAGAAAAGTTGAAGCAGTTTCAAAGACCTTCAAAGACACGACCAAGGGAATGGAAGAAGAGAAAGAAACAAGAGAAGTGTTTAAAACTCCGTCTATTCAAACACCTTTATTCCACCAGTGTGGCATCCCTGTTGAAACCTTCCCCTACTCAGAAGCTATAACAATGAAGGCATGGAACAAAACTTATGTAGACGCCATCTGCAGCAGAAGAAAAAAGAAAGAATGGACTAATATAAGTGAACCAGAAATCAAGAAAAATGTGGTAAAAGAACCTACACATTTTGTGGAAGCTTCCTTTCCTACTATCCTATTGCTCGTCGGACGCGTCAAGCATCGCATTCTAAAATACTACACAAACCCAAGTCGAGTATGGAACATTAGGTGACTTATTATTATTACGAATGTACTTTTAGCTAGCATCTACTACAATTCTGCCCATACACCTGGCTGTAGAATTATTAAAAACTGTATCATACAACCAAAGACAAACTCTGCAAGATATACAACAATAGTTACAAGAACATTGGCGTACTTATTATACAAAACTATTCGACGAACATTTCATGAAGTCAAACTAAAGTAGCAGGAATCGATGAACAATGGCAAGTCGACGAATCTGATGCCTCTCATTATGCTTCGAACAAATGAGGTTACACATATTTGTTTTTTATCACTGATATAATCTGAAATTCATCGACGTGTTTCAGTCAATCGTGTCATTGTAGTATGGGATGTGTTCCTAGTAAAGTCACACCTCAAGCAAGGAGTGACCTTTTTTGGTCAATTCTTTGGAACGTCTAAGACTATAAAAAGAAAGAAGTGTTAAATTCCAAAGATTGAATTCGCATTGGGAACTTAAAATGTACTGTTCATCCGTGGGTGTGACCCACCTGTCTTTATATTGGAAGACATAAACGGAAAAGTGCTTAAAGGTACACAAGGGACCAAGAAAAGCAACGACAGCATTTTCGATCGAAGAACACGTAAAGTGAAAAAAATATCATATCCTTGATGTTAGAGTGCTGAAAAGGATATCAACTCAGTTTCAATGCTTGGATTGTTACTTAATATTTTAAGGTTGTATTACTCCAACCTTTTGCACACCGATACTTCTCATTAGAAACTGTCTGATAGAGACACCAAACTTATGCAAGGAATCTGCAGGTTAGTAATACAATTAATTGTTGGCCAGGTTTTAGTCAGTATTAATGGACTGACCTAGATATCTCTCCCACCTCTCAAAAATTTGTTTATACTGTGACATATTTACTCTACTGTCTTTTGCTCAGTTTTTTTTTCTGTTCCTTTTTTAACCGTTTGTTAAATCTCTCCTGAGTATCTGTATGATATACCCCTTTCTGTGATTCTCAGTTTCACTTTCCGTGTCTACCGAGTTCCCTTTGCCAAATACTGTGTTTGCAATGCATATTATCGACGTAACACGCTGATACTTACATTTGGCCGTTTTGTTATCAAGGATTTCTAATATTCAGCAATTTGCCACAAAATATCTCCAATCCATTTAATACTTTTTATTATCATCCTTTACATCACTTGCATTTTGTTCCACGTCTTTCCAACGCTCTTTTTCTCTCCTCAGCATTACTTTGTTATTCCTTATCTTTACATTAACTTAACTTTTAATCTGCAGTTTGTGGTCAGTATTGTGAATATGTTCCCTAAAGCCCCATTACACACATATACATTTCTTTGTAGCTGCCACACGTTTCCTTGTGTTCCAAACTGTTTTAAATAAAATAGTTCATATAGCTGAAAGTAATAGAAGGGCTATATATTCTCATGCCTCTTCTTTCAGCTGAAAACTTGACGTTTTTGGTGCACAAGTCCTCGTTGTAAACTAGTTTTAATAGCTACAAGAAATTGGGTGGGAATCTACAAAGCCATTTCACTATCTCCACCAAACATAAGCGTTTGCAACTACAATGAAATTCCCAATAGTTATTCTTATTATATTTCTTACAAAAATGAATAGTAGGAACAGTTCGATTTTACGACTTTATTTGGAACAAGTGAACACCTGAAAACAATAATCCATTAGGGCAGGGGTCTCAAACTCAAACCACTTTGAGGGCCGCATGAGGGCTTTTTCGATGGCCCAAGGGCCGCACCACCTTTATTATCTCTCATAACACCTTGTGACTTCAATCATTTTGCACAGGATACGGCTTGGCAGGCCGCGTGTTTGAGACCCCTGCATTAGGGGAATACCATGGAAGTCTTCACTTGGCAAGTCTAAGTCAGAGTCTCTCTCTCTCTCTCTCTCTCTCTCTCTCTCTCTCTCTCTCTCTCTGTGTGTGTGTAGATAGACCGAAGGCTGTAGTGTAGCATTCTCTATAAGTGTCTTATCGTAATTACAATTACTATAAATATGCTCTAATGAAATAATTTATAACTTCAGTGAAGAAATATCGTAACTGGCACTCCATTTTCGATTTTGTTTTGACCCGTATCGAAGTATTCGACTTAGATTCTGCTATTCTGTGTACATTTCATCAATAATATCTATTCACTGTTTAAAATTGTTGTTGTTGTTATTATTATTATTATTATTATTATTATTATTATTATTTGTTACGTATATGTAATTGAATTATTTGCGTGTTAGTTTTAAATTTCTTTTTATTTTATTTTTGTTTCATTACATTTTATTGTAATGATAATTTTTTTTTACTGGATTTGACATCTTTCCCAGTAAATTCAGTTCAGTTCTTTTAGCCTGATTAGAACGCAAAAATAATGCTTCATTGTATTTTTAGTTGGCCTTGGTTCAAAATTTGGTAAACACCGAGTGAAAATCATTTGTCGTAATCAAGGTCATACTTCACCTACGTGTTAGTCTGAATAAACAACGTTTAATTTTTAAATTCATTTCCAGTGTGGGAATCAGATTCTTAGCTAAGGCTATATTAGCCTACGTGCTAATTGACATATTTTTTTTTTACTGCGCTGATCGAAGTTAGTGACCACGTGACCCATCGCGCGGGTCTGAAATTGCGTTCTTAGTTGGGGTTTAATTCTCTATCTCAGTGCTTCTGAGTCAGTTGTAAATCATACCTTCAGGCTGAAAGGTGTTCCTGTTGTTGCCATTTGAATTGAGTTTTTTTTTTTAATTTAAAATAATTTATTCACCCTGGAAAATACTCTTCTTCATCGAAATTCTTGGACAAAGACATTTACTACATTATTCGGAATTCTAAAGCCGGAATTATATTCTTGGTGACTCAACAAGGAACTGTTGACACACCAGCACAAAACTGGTTATAGAGGACGTCATCGCCTTCCATTTTGGAACTTCATCGAGATTCGAACTTGGATTCAATTAGAAATGTTTAGTGATAGGACTTATATTTTAAATTCTAGGATTATTTTTT
>JAECUM010023488.1:0-67202 GCA_016617855.1 Megalonaias nervosa
TATACAGAGAGATAGACGTATACAGACATAGACATATACACATATGCAGACATATAGACATATAAAGACATACAGACAAATACGCATATAGATATATGTAGACAGATAGACATATACACAACACATATAGACATAGACGTATACAGACACATATAGACATATAGAGATATATGGGCATATACAGACACATAGACATAGAGACATATAGACATGCAGACACATATAGACATAAACATACAGACATACAGACACATAGACATATATGGACACATATAGACATATAAAACAGATACATCTAGACACCTACAGATACATATTGACACATATAGACATATAGACACATACAGACACATATTGACACATATAGACAAATAGACACAGACACATATTGACACATATAGACAAATTGACACATACATACACATATGGACACATATACACATCCAAACACATACTGACACATAGACACATACAGACACATATTGACACATAGACACATATTGACACATGGACACATATTGACACATATATACATATTGACACATATTGACATATAGACACATATATACAAATTTAGACACATATAGACACACATAAATACACAGAGACACGTAGAAACAATTACAGATAGACACACATAGACACCTATACAAATGGACACACACAGACACATATACATATAGAAAAAAATAGACACATATACAGACACCTAGACACATATGCATATAGACACACACAGACATATATAGATATAAAAAAAAATAGACACATATACATATAAAGACACATAGACGCATATGCATATAGACACACACAGACACACACATATAGACACACATACATATAAACACACATAGACACATATACATATGCACATATAGACAGATACACAGATATATATATATATATATATATATATATATATATATATATATATATATATAGAGAGAGAGAGAGAGAGAGAGAGAGAGAGAGAGAGAGAGAGATGAAGAATACTACATCAAACAACGGTATCCGCACTTATTGTCATCCCATAAACAGGTCAGAATATATCTGCTTGAGCAAACAGTAGAAGTGTAACCGGGTGAACTAACTGAGGACAGGGAAGCGGCACGTCAGCACATCAAAGAATACCGAACAGGGTTTGCAACTACAAAGAGGCTAAAGTGTGAGGGACAACAACACCGGCTCACGTCAAGGAACTTCCAGAAATCAGCTCTTGGGGGACAAGTACATCAACTGCCCAATTCTCATAGCCACTTTGATTGTGGCAGACTTGAGAAAGTCGTGGAACCTTTCATCCCAACCGGTCTTATTTTGGCCTCCATTAAATGATCTGATAATAGCTGGCCTGATTGATCCAGGCAGCACCAGACGAGACGGAAGTTAAAAAATCCCCAACACTTGATGCCATGCCTGCTCCCGTCATCGAAGGTTAGGCCTTAGCCCTTTTAATGATCACTAATCAAATTATTTCCCTTTTTCAAGGGTTTTCATTTGGGCTGGAATAACCCATTTTGATAATAATTGGTTTAACATTAAAATATCATTCATTTGTCCACCGTTCAAAGAGAGTACTCGAACTTTACTTAACTAGACGGCAAAGATGTAAGAGGTCATTCAGACCTAGTATTGGTTAACGATATTTCGGAAAATATATGTTCACTAAGCACAGTAAATTCTAAAATAATACGGAATAGGTAAAATCACAATTGGTTAGCGTGATCATAACTACAAAAAGTGTCCTGAAATTAGATGACTGGGCAGAATTTTGTAATAATTTGATCTATGGGTTTTCAAAAACTTTCCGCTGACGTTCGGGGACTTCAGCCGGTCTTCTCCTCCTCTTCCGCATCCTAATATCCCAGTTAAATAGCATGCGGTGCATTCACTAACGAGTCGAGTAGTGGCTTCTTTCCCAATCGATGCAAATTTGAGGCGTCGAATGGGGTCCTCCCATTGTAGACAAATAAATCAGCCACTCACCCCTGACGATATTGATATTCGGTTAAGGGGCTGATCTCGCCTATTAATTAAATACTGCACAAATTTGCAGAAAAATTTGGCTGCACACATCGGTGTACATGTTATAGACTTACCGGTATTTCTCGCAGCTGTGAAGCTACCGTCAGCTGAAGGGTTCTTTTGGTGACATGTACATCATGTTTCCGGAGTAAATCCTATGTTTGGTGAGTTGTTAATCCAGCACAATCATCTGTCCTGTGGACAGTTTGAATTTCGCGCTAGATATAGCTGCTACTAATTACCAGTATGTGTCTAAAGGGTATGTAGGTTTGTTTCGGAAATATTTGAATGCTGCAGAATTGTACATTTGAATGAGCAGGTGACATTTTCTACCCACCTATCGTCCATCAGTATCAACATAGATTTGGGGCGTTATTTATCGGATTACTCCCATTCGTACGTGTCAAAATAATCGTCGAAGAATAGTGTGCTGTGCACTCAACTTTTAAACCCTGAAACGCTTGTTGAGTAAAATCTCAAAATTCGTGTGGCGTCATAATCCACACTAAAGAGTCGACGTTCATCGCCGAATATCCGCAAGTACGTTAACCAAAGATAAGTAAGACGTCTTGCCACCCGTCGTTGACTCATCAACAACTAAAAAATAGTTTAATGGCTAGAGATGGTTGGAGAGGAAGTCGTCAGGGAACGAGAAGTATGGTAAGCCCCCCCCCCCCAAGAAATAGTAATAAAACGAAACCACAAAGAGGCGCATGAAAGTTACCAAACCTTTTTCAGATTGAAGCAACAGCAACAACATGAGGGAGGAGAAGTTGAACGTAAAATAAAAACAGATAAGTTATCTTTCAACTTCACAAAGAGGCGTCCCTATACTGCTGTGGAGATGGTAATGAGACCTGGTCGTCCTGCTCGAAGATAAAACCCAGGACCACTCATCAACAAGACAACCCGCCCCATCCAGATCTCTAGAAATGAGGTGTATAAGTTAACCTTCAATTCCTTTTTTAATTTATGTTTTGCGCATGCCTGTATATGTCTTTGTCTTTCTTTACGCAGACTAAAACTTATAACCCCATTCATTATTAAATGTGTTTGTTTTGTAAGTTTTGTGTGTGCTGGGACAGAGTGCGTCTGTAAATATTCCTTAACCATTGAAGACCCTTATGAGAAAAGTGACACATGATGTAGTCATCAATATAAGGGCGACCTGGACAGAAGAAAAGAAGGAAAGAGAACGCCAGAGAAGGAAAATGGAATTTGAACGCCTGAACCAAAATTAGATTAGGATACAGGAACAAAATGTGCTGATTGGGCCATCCAGATTGGATGCCGGAGGAGAAGAAGGAGGAAAATGAAGACAGGGGGAAGGAGACCAACGAGCCTCGTTTTAGGCTGTTGGTCTCCACCAATATGGTGCCCAGCCCGGGAGGCGCGTCCACTGCTGATGGAGAGGAGTAGCAGACAAGGAAGGCCTTTTTCAGGGCCAGCCAGATCACTAGACAATAGATATACTAATCATATTTTCTAATTCGTTTATATTTGTGCATGTATGTGTTTGTGTAGTTTTTGTGTATGTCTTTGACATTCCCCCCCTCCCAACCTAAAACATCTAGCCCATTCTCTTGCATTTGTGTGTGCGTGAGGGTATAGTAGTGTGTCTATAAACACTTCCTTCCCTTGTGTGTGAGTATGTTTGTGTGTGTGTGTGTGTGTGTGTGTGTGTGTGTGTGTGTGTGTGTAAAAACTCATACCCGTTTCGTTGAATAGGAACGGTGTGTGTTTGGATATTAATCGAAACGCTGTTGATGGATAGTATATGTGGTGTGTTGGATTGTAATTTGAAAAAAGGTGGGCACTGGCTATTTGGCTATGTGCTGGATAATATTTAAAAAGCAATTGCAGCAGCAATTAAAACGATAACCTGAGAAAGTTTCACATCATCCTCTCTTTCTTCCTTATCATCACCACCACGACTACTACCACTACTGCTACTACTACTACTTCTACTACTACTGCTACTACTACTACTACTACTACTACTACTACTACCACTACTACTCCTGCTGCTATTTCCGCACAGTTTTCTACAGATCAGAGAAACACCGGATTTGAACCTATCTTGAATTTGGTTTCAGACGTAGTCATAAAAACAAACGCATGCGCAACAACGGAATCGGATGTGGATTGTTTACATCGGTTTCTTCGTGGATATTTCGGCATAATTTGCACGTGTTTTACAGCAAATGCTCCATTATATCGAAAAAGCTGGCCATGGTGACATTTCTCCCAGATAGTGAATGGGCTGCAAGTGAAGATGTTAGTGTCACAGTGTGTTTCTTCATTCGCTTACCCATGCAAATAAGCAACCTTCACCCGTTCCCTTTGAACCCGTTTATTTGACATCATGAAAGTAAAAATTTATAGGGCCCTAAAATCTATAATTATGTTCTTAAAGACTTAAGTATAAGAGATGTCAGTATATTGACTGATGATAATTATTTTAGTTTGTTTTTGTTTTATTTAAAGAATTTATAATGACTAATTACCATTAGTCATCAATAGTTGATCAATATTTGGTGTCATTAACATTATATAAATAATGCAAAAACGTAAACGATGACTTATTATTATTAGTTAAATGTGCTGGGAATTGCAAGAAAATCACTGTTAAAGTACATCAATATTCTTAAATATAAGGCCAGACTGGATGATGCACACTTTGATGTTGTAGAGTACCTTGTATTGGATCTTATTTTTTAATCTACCTCTGCACTATTCGTTTTTTTATTATTTTTTTATATCATACTTGTGAACCTCCTGGACAAAAGGATTTTCTTTTAGAGATGAGAGGCATCTCCTGCCCCTCCCATTACTCACTGAAATCTCTCGTTTACTCAGAACTGGTATTGAAGAATTTTATTTTTTCCATTTCTTTTTATGTCTTGCTTCCAGTGTAGTATATTGGTGGTAATGCTGCCTGTGATTATGTGACTGTGAACTGGCTCAAACAGAGCAAGATGATTCAGTTAAAGATTTCAAGTGGCATAAAATAATTAACATCCCTTTGGTTCTTTCGGGAGGTGCAGTTATTTTCAATGTTTGAATTTTGTCAACATGGTTTTTGCTATTTGTGATCAGATGTAAATCTGAAAGGATTAGAGATTCATTTATTATAGTTAGATTACTAAAGAGCTTAATCAGCATAAAATGGGTGGGTTTGGCATAGGTGTTTAAAGTTTGTCAAGATGTCAAAGCGTGCATTATCTCCCAATGCTAAAACACCAAAAGTTTAGCAACTGAAATATCACATGGACTAAAATGATGGATGGAAACAGGAATTTCATTGGTTGGAATCAAGTTCAAAGAACTTGTATATGCATTATGCCCATATTGGAAAGCTGATTTTAACATCTGCTATAGTGGCAAGAATGACAATTCACATCGTGCAGCATATTAAAACACATTAAACATGTCAACAAATATGCCATGACGGAAATCCACATTTACAGAATCTGCATCTATTGTTATCTGGCCATTCATCCATAAAGTAAAAGTGTATGCAAGATACTTGGCAATAGAAAACTGGAATGTTAAGTCCATGGAGGAAATAAAACTGTTGTACATTAGTTTTATTGTTTGTTTTATTATGGACTGAACTGCATAGTTCTCACTGAATCTAGGTAAGTGATTGAAATTTAGGGATAAGTGAAAATGTAGGTGCAACAAGTAAATTTCTGAAAAAGTGATTTTAAGAAAATGTAATCAGCCCTGACCTGTATAAATGGATGGTTTAATTTTATACATGTATGTAATCAAAGTGAGAGATAATAGTAACATATTTTCTGCATGTGTGCAGATGGCAAAAAGTTTGTCCTGTCTGATATACTAAATGATTTAGTTTGGCATCTAAAAACAAATGGGGAAAGACAGATCTCCCCTAATAACAAAGATAGCACCTGTATGATTTGCTATCATGAAGAAATATAAGTATTTTTTTTTTATACATGTAATGAATGTAAAAATAGAGAAAAAATACTTGTTATTTGTTTGTGGCATTTACTGGTCTCCTTCCCTGGTTTGCATACAACTCAAACCCTTAAGGAGCCTCTCACTCTTGTTTCCCAAAGACTGATCATCATAATATGGAAACTATTGAGTCCGTCATCTTACAACCATACATACACTTACTGGGAATGAGTAGAGAAATTTATACACGCAATTGATGTTGATCCTGGTGTCCATTCCAATATCCAGAGAGCTAGTATGAGAATACATGTTTTCATGCACATAATTATAGTTTCAAAAATTATTATTTTTCTTATTATTATTATTACAAACTGAAATTTTCAAGATGACATTGAGCATAATCGAAGTTGATTTGTTTCGTTTTTTTCAGTTGTTTATGTCAGGATGGACATGAATAAAGCAAATTGTATTGTTTGTGACTTAGATAATAATGATGCATTGTTTTGGAGGGCTGAAGGAACAAGATAAAAAAAGAATCTATTTTCATCTTTTACTCATCTTTTCTAAGGTTAAAGTTGCTTCTAGCAATAAGTCAAGGATAGGGTACTGTGCTGAAGTCTGAGAAGAAGCCTGAAGTTTGGCCAAAGCCATCATCTACCGGTTTTGGGTTCTTATGCTCAGCATAAGTTCCTTCATTGAGTGATATTTGTCACATTATAATTAATGATGAGTACAATTCATATATTAACAGAAGAAATAATAGAAAAACATGCTTTCTTAAATAAAAGCATCATGACTTTAAAAAAAATAAAATCATGAAAGAAAAACAATTTGGGTCCCTCAATGATTTGAGGAAGATTGTGAAATTTTACATGCTTATGCATTTAATTTGTACTTCATAATGTCATGATAAAGGTCTCATTGTTACTTTGTAATTGTCATTCAAAAATACAAAAATTTTATTATAAATTGTTGAAATAACTTATGGAGTGATGTGCATGCTATGCTCAAATCTCTTTATATATTTGAAGTGGTTCCTTTTTTTCTTTTTTTCTGTTTATAGGCATCGAGGCAGCTGTGTTAGGGATACTCAGAGTAGTCCACATTTGTGATAGAATCAGCAACGCAATCTTTATCAGTTACAAATGGAGAATCAGGCAGAAAGTAAAGAAGTCAATGTACGGGTGGCCGTAAGGGTAAGGGAACCAGTTTTGTGATTATGCTTTAGCATATAGCATGAACATATTCTAATATCCTTTATTAGACCATTCATCTTTCCATACATCCATTACCACATCCCTTACAGCACTGAATAAAAATTAACAAAATATGGTAATTATTTTGTTACTTGGGTAACCATTTGTCAGAAAGGATTTTATATCATTGGGTGGGTGGGAGTGGATTTGTGACAAAAGGTCCAATGAACAGAAATGTCAGTTACAGTGAAATGTTTAAATATTTCTTGATGAAACTTTTTACATGCACTTATAGTGGGAAGATATTTAATTTGGTTTATTGTTTTTGGGATAGCAGCACAAGTGTAGGCTATTTAGTGCAGAGTCAGTTGGTTTGGTTTGATGTTTTACAGCACAGCAACACAAGTAGGTTATTCATGCCATGACAATTGGAGTAAAGTTTCTTGCTAATGTATATACCATACTAGCTAATCCTGGCTGATTTAAATGTAAGACTTGAACTTGGGCTGTTTTGGTCTTGAGTCCAGTTCGCTAACCATTGAGCCACCATGGCTCTGAAAATGTTTACTACATGTTATAAATATCTAGTTTTGATCATTGTGTTACATATCTCTCAGCTTCCCTCCAGGATGAAAGTAGTAATAGTAAGAAAATGTGTCTAGATTACCTATGGTAAGCCACGGAAGAAGCTCTAGTTGGCTGTTGTTTTGCTGTACGGATTTCTTGCAGAAGGTGATGGTAAGCATAGTATGAACTGTTACCATTGGCAGCTAGCCGACTGGTCAGTATTGGTGTGGTTTTGGCAGGTATCAGACTGGTCAGTATCGCTTGTTACCTTTGGTAGGATTTTTATACTCTGTCACAAATGTGGAATAGGCCTCCATTTTGAAAAATCATAATTACTAAGGAGATGCATAACAATGTTGTTTCTCAAAGGCAAAACCATTGAATGCAGTGTTATATTCATTTACTTAAGTTGTGTGTTTGTGTGATTTGGATTTTTGATGTAGCTTTAACAGTTTTCCAGTCATATTGCTATGATGGCGGTGTGGCAGTTTATAGTGATGTCTAGCACTGGAGCATAATGCTACAGACATGTAGCATGATGTCCCACCCAATCACATTATCCTGACACTAGGCCGACCAGTCCTGCACTAACCTCTTAATGCTGAGTGCCAAGCAAGGCAGCTGCTAGTACCATTTGTATAAGTCTTTGGTATGATTTGGCCAGGGTTTGAACCCACAACCTCCTGCATTTGAGGCAGATGCTCTAACCACTTAGGCCACCGGAGCAGTTCACTGCATCTCTGCTTTGTTGAGGTCTTCCATACAGCCTGCCTTCCTGTCATGCAGCCAAGCAGAATATTCATTATTGGTTTATCAATTGCCAGACCTCCAGTATACAGATTGTATGACAGACATTACTGGCTTTCCTGATAGGGAATTGGGAAATACCATCCTTCTTTTAAGGACATTGCTGCAGTTGCTGTTATGCTGTTTAGCATGTTGCATGCAGATATGGAATCATTGCCAGATGAGGACAGTACCCCAACCCACCAGCAATGACAGAAAACCCTGTTCTGATGAGTCAGTCTGATCCCATCATGTAAAGGATGGAATTCAGTTTTAAGGCTGTGTTGGAGGTAATATATAGACTCTCAGCTCATTCAGATTGCCCATCTCCTCCATCAAGAAGCCACAACTGCAAGGTCAGGGCTTCAGTAGCTGCAGAGCAAAGTCAAGCATTTCATCTGCTTCGTCAGTTGGCAAAATTTGGTGAGATCTCTGGCCATTTTTATGACAAAATCCAGGATCAGGAGAGTTCATGAGCCTTCTTTTCAGTGAGTCTGTTACTAGTTTCATACAACACAAACGCTCCCAGACCTATGTAGCACAGCCTTTCTGAGTGCTGGTCAGAGCAATGTGGCACTACAAATGTCCAACCCACCATTCTGTGTAGTTCACTGCAGAGTACTTGGGGGCAACTTTGAAACTTGTGGAATATGGTGATTCTAGACTAAGTATCAGTGGCAATTTTTCTGCTTGCTAAGAAAAGTGGGGAATGAGTATGTGTGCGAGTTGTCGTCCTGCATATTTAAAATGATCATTACAGCATTGCATCACCCTATGGTATATATCCTTATGGCTTTGGTGAATCTTGATCTGATAAGATGTAACACATTTCTGCATTCATATTGCTGAAATCACATCACATCTTGGCTCTGCAATCATTGCCCTTTGGCTCACTGCTGTTATTTGGTGGTCATTTAGAGGATATATGAAAGCAGGAGGCACAGTCATGTACCCCTCCAGCTTTCCTTACCTACTCATCCTCCCTTTTCCTTCCTAGTAGTCCAGGCATGGCCAGCTTGTAGGCAGTTTTTTTGAAAATATGCATTTTAATTAATATGCATAGTTAGTGATAAGGGACTGTTCTTGCTCATATGACCTGCAACCTTAAGCATATTATTTATCTTGGCCCCAGCCAAAAAAGGTTGGATGCCCTGCAATAGTCAATGCCATAAGGAAGATATGTTAGGAGGCAGAGTGATAGACATTATATTTAATTACAGCAATCTTGAGTACAGCAAGGCTTTTCCTGGTACAAGAAGCTAATGGTAAAATTCAGGCCTATGATAGACCTCTAATGGCTAAACAGATTCATACTAGCACAGAAATTCAAGATGGAAACATGATAAGTATGCCTCCCTCCCTCCCATCAAATGAAATGAGTATGTGATCAGCCTCAACCTGACGATGCATGCTTTCATGTCCTGATTCCAGACTTATGCATTTTGGTGTTAGGGTTTCTGTGCTGGTGCTCCAAGTACAAGATAATAGTCCAGATCAGACATATCCTTGGTAGACTGAATGTTTTGACAGATTGTCTGTCAGTTAGGGGGGAAAACTATTTACAACAAGAGATCCCTTCAGCCATTGATCTTTCAGCAGATTTGTGCATTTTGGGGGCATCTAATGATAGATCTTTCTGCGATGAGGAGGAATCACAAACTGCCCACCATCATCTGTTCTATCCAGAGCCCAGAATCTTGGGCCATGAATGCTCTGGTAGTCAGTTGGGATAGAATTTGGGATTTTGCCTTCCCTCCAACTGTTCTGATTTCAAGAGTCATTCAAAAGCTAATGGACTAGAATTGTAAAGTTGTACTGGTAGTCCTACCCAGATGGGTCAAGTCATTGTTGAATGATCTGCTCGAAATAGTGATAGATGTCCACAGAAGATCCTGTTAAAATTTGATCTGCTCAAACAACCCCACCATCAGATGTTTCATCCTTTTCTTTACAGGCTTCTTTACATCAGGCTCTTGTCAGAACAACATTGCACAGAAAAGAACTTTCACAAGCAAGAAGTCATCAGCTGTGAATATCTATATAGGAAGTGTCAGGTATTCAGGAACTGGTGCAAAGATAACAACATCATCCATAGAATGCATCAGTCTTTCAGCTGGTAAAATGTTTTCACTGGCTTTTCAAGGAGAAAAAGTTTCCTAAGATCACTTTAGTTACTATGAGGGGATATTGTTCCATGATTTCCGACACATTCAGACATTGTGATAGAGCAAGTACAGGTTATGACAAGGATCTGTCAGACTTGCTGGTCAACCAGAATAGACCAAAATCACTCACCTTATTCCACAATGGAATCTTTTATGTGCTTGGTTTAACTCAAAAGGAGTTCAAACTCTAACCTACAGCCTCTTTGAAACTGCTATTTTACAAGACATGCTTTCTGATAGCATTAGCCTCAGCATGCAGGAAAGTCAGTTGCATGACCTTTCATCAGACCTAAACTATCTTTGGTTTAGATTGGATGCTTCTGTGGTGGTAATGACACAACTGGGTTTCCTTGCCAAGAACTGGTTATCATCTGTAGACAATCAGAAGATCGTTATCTGGGGTCTCTACTTTATTGTCAAGAGAGGCAGCGAAACAGGACCTAGTCCTTGCTCACAAAATGTATTTGAAATGCATGGAGAAGAGCAGTGTATCCAAAAAACATCTTTTTATGCTGACTGGGGTCGGAAAAGAGGACCCGAGATTAGAGCAACCTTAACAAGATTCACATTCAAATGCAGCGCTTTGATAAAAAATGTAATGGAAACCAATAGCTGGAATGCACAGTCAGCCTTCTGAAGTTTTTATCTTCAAGATCTAGCATCAAAGAGAATTGAGTCTGGTGGGTCCAGTGGCAGCAGTCCAGATGGCCACTAATCCCTTTTGATGGCAGCACAACATCATCAGCATGGGTTTAGCAGTTTAACTGGAGTCACCCAAATTTTTTGCTCAGTAAGGGAAAGTCATTCATCATCCCTGAATGAATGTTGTGGTCACAGGTCATAAATGTTGGTCATATTACCGTCATATTAGGAGAGCAGTTTATAGAAAATTCAGACACTCTTCCTTAGACGGAGGCCAGTGGTAGAAGTTGGATACTCCTGCATTTCCTCCACCTTTTACCTCTTCCCTTAAAGTTAATATCATTCGGGAATGTATTTGAAGGAGAAAGCAAATTGTTTAGTTAATTATGTTTTTCTGACAAACTTACCCGATGGCATTACTAAAAGAAAACCCTCCCATTTAGTTTTAACTAGCATCACCTGGGGGGGGGTAAAAGGGATGTAATGGGTAAGAGTTCCTTCCCTTTGTCTATGGGTATACATGTATAAACCTGAAAGATAAATTTTCTTCTTTCTGGAATTGCTGGGTTTGATGGGTAATGGAACTTATATTTCTAATGTTAATATGCTTAAGTAAGTATTCTTGGAAAAACAATTTACTAAAAATTAGCCGTTTAAGATGTGTCACAGTCTTTGATAATAGTGTGTGCTTTCTTTTCTGTACAAAATTCTATGGGGCCCCGAGTGGTCTAAAGCGCTCTCCGTTACGGATCACTGCCATCTCACCTCTGTCTGTGTGGGTTCAAGTTTAGGATTCAGTGAATGTGGATATGTGAGAAAGCTTGCCAGTAGCTTCTTGTGGGTCGATGGTTCTTTCTGGGGATTTCCCGGTTTCTTCCTCCACCATTAATACTGGCCACCATGTATAGCCTATCGTGTGCTGAAAAAATGGCGTTAAGCCCCACAACAACGACAACAACAACAAAATTCTATGCATGAGATCTGTTAATAATGGTTATGGATTGTATTTATATGTAGCATTATATTTCCACCATATCACTTGAGAAGTCAGCATCTTTATGTGAATCTTTTAGTTATATTGTTGACCAAAGCAGTAAACCTTTGTTGTGATTTTTCAGACATCATTTAATCACAGCAATTTGTCAATAATCTGCTTATCAATGCACAAAGAAAGACTGAGAAGTGAAATTTATTAAATTATAAGAACTAGTTATGATGCATTAACTGATTAAGACATTTTTTTCTACAGATACTGAATTATTAGTTAGTAGTTTTTATTTTTAAAAAAGCTTGCCATAGGTTAACTTATTATGAAGCTGCAACTTGCAACGTATGCTAATGAAAATACTGATATGGATTACTCCTGATACTCTAGATACATGCTAATGAAAATACTGATATGGATTACTCCTGATGCTCTAGATACATACTAATGAAAATTCTGACATGGATTACTCATGATACTCTAGATACATGCTAATGAAAATACTGATCTGGATTACTCCTGATACTCTAGATACATGCTAATGAAAATACTGATCTGGATTACTCCTGATACTCTAGATACATGCTAATGAAAATACTGATCTGGATTACTCCTGATACTCTAGATACATGCTAATGAAAATACTGATCTGGATTACTCCTGATACTCTAGATACATGCTAATGAAAATACTGATCTGGATTACTCCTGATACTCTAGATACATGCTAATGAAAATACTGATCTGGATTACTCCTGATACTCTAGATACATGCTAATGAAAATACTGATCTGGATTACTCCTGATACTCTAGATACATGCTAATGAAAATACTGATCTGGATTACTCCTGATACTCTAGATACATGCTAATGAAAATACTGATCTGGATTACTCCTGATACTCTAGATATATGCTAATGAAAATACTGATCTGGATTACTTCTGATACTCTAGATACATGCTAATGAAAATACTGATCTGGATTACTCCTGATACTCTAGATACATGCTAATGAAAATACTGATATGGATCACTCCTGATACTCTAGATACATGCTAATGAAAATTCTGATATGGATCACTCCTGATACTCTAGATACATGCTAATGCAAATACTGATATGGATTACTGATGATACTCTAAATACTTGCTAAAGACAATACTGATACAGATTACTCCTGATACTCTAGATACATGCTAATGCAAATACTGATATGGATTACTCATGATACTCTAGATACATGCTAATGCAAATACTGATATGGATTACTCATGATACTCTAGATACATGCTAATGCAAATACTGATATGGATTACTCATGATACTCTAGATACATGCTAATGCAAATACTGATATGGATTACTCATGATACTCTAGATACTTGCTAAAGACAATACTGATACAGATTACTGATGATACTTGAATAATATTGCATCATATTCCTCTGGAACTTCTTGTAAAATTGCCCACTCAGTTTGTGTAGAGTAGACAAGCAAATGCAACTAAATCCACTAAACAGGTTAATAAAGTGTTCTTTGTATTTCAGATTCAGCAATTGTCATTATTGTTGTTATTATTATTTTCAGATTCGACCATTGCTGCCAAAAGAGAAGCTAAATGGAGAAGAAATTTGTGTGAGGGTCATTCCAAACAGTAATCAGCTTGTGATGGGAAAAGATAGAGCTTTCACATTTGATAATGTCCTTTCTTCTAAAACAACACAGGTACTAAAAATAGATTGTCCCTTTTTTATTTTGTTTTAGCTAGTTACAAAGTTGACTAAAGCTCTCTACTGAACCCTCCCCATTTGGTGTGGGTGGGAGGTGGGGAAAATGGGATGAGTATTTTATTAATAAAATGTTATCCTTAAAAAGTAAGGATTTTTCCAGAAATGTGTTGGCTAAAGACACTTCTCCCTCTCTCCATCCTAATTCTAGAAAAGCATTTGACAATATATGCAATTTGGTCTCCTGCACCAGCTACACTGATACTAAAATTTGTGAATCCTACAACTCGCTTGTGCATGATGTTTTCGTCTTTCACAGTTTAATATCATAGATGATGTAAAAATTGAGACAAAACCAGTTATTGCCTCCTTATGTAAAATAATGACAGGTGAAAACAAAATGCAGCATACCAGCACGTTTTCTTTGAACTGAACATTATTATCTCCTGGTATGTAATGCCTGCAATTTAGCTATTGCTATATCCATCTATCAGTAAACATATCATATCCAGTCCACAACTCTTAAACTGTTCAAGATATTTAAACCAAATATATATCAAGCATGTTGTGTTGAGGTGTCTTTTGATACTTGGAATTTTCCACATTCAATATTATTTGTATGTTACCATGGAAACAGTGTAGCCTGAGTAGTTTATAAATTTATAGTACTTCACTGTAGGATACTAGCATAATTAGTATAGCAATTTAGAATGCTGGACCATAGGGTGTGTTTTCACTGTAAGACTTTACCTAATCAGGGATCCAGAGAGATGTATCATCTCTAAATTATTTTTATTGTAACTTTTGTGTTAAGAACCAATTCATTGGAATTTCAGTCATTATACATGTGCTCAGGCCCAAGAATTCAGTCCATGTAATGTGCAAAAATGATGAAACATGACAGCGAACAGTATTACATTCAGGCTTGTAATTGCAAAATGCCAGAATTTAATCAATCGATCCTTAGAAATGACTGAGTGCATGAATTCACATTAATTTGCCATGAGCCCAATGAAACCTGTAACCTTCATTGCAGTTAAGAAACCTCAGTCTGATGATGTAAATATCTGATTTCTAAATCAGCTGCCATAATCAAGCATTAACTTTCTGCAGCTGAACAGTTAGATGCTTTCATTATTTATCTAGTTATTTAACACATTGTTCCAGATGTATTTGGCATGGTTATACAAGGACAGACAAGCAGTGTCTGGTATTTAGTAGTAGTGTCTCTGTTATGACAGGCACTTTTGATGCATGCAATATAGTGCTGTTGTCATACACACAATGGCTGCAAACAAGTAAAGTTTATATTTATTCATTTAAAGTAGTTTTTTAACATGTGTTATTTGTTGAAACATACTGTAAAGGGTCTTTTTAGATACTGTTCTCGTATAAAATCTCCACCACCTTATTTGTTTCTCACACTGCAGATTTTATATGTGAAGCTTCAGGATTTTTTTTCTAGTGCTTCATGTTTAAAGTAAAGTAATAAATCATGCACAAGGTGTCTGTAGGAACAAGCACATTATAATGGTCAGCAGTGGGGGCAGCCACTGACTGAGTAATTTCTCCTATACCATGCTTAAAAAGAACAGGAATAAAAACAATGCACAGGAAATTTAATTTTTACCCAGATTTTCAAAACACCCCCCAACCCCACTTTTTGTAGGTGGTGGGTAAACCCCTTACACTGTCCCCTCTCTGATTTTTTTGTCATATAAAAAATTCAGTGATCCCAGATTGCATGATGTTTTTGTAAAAATGTCCATCAGTATAATCAGTGTTATCAACAGGATTGAATTTTCATTTTTGAATGTACTGGTCAAATGGCTCTAAAACTGTTTGACAAGCTCCAAAACCACTTAAGCAGTGGTTTTAAAAACTGTTTGACAAGCTCCAAAACCACTTAAACCGTAGTTTTAAAAATTGTTTGACAAGCACCAAAACCACTTAAAAAGTGGTTTTAAAAATTGTTTGACAAACTCCAAAACCACTTAAACAGTGGTTTTAAAAACTGTTTGACAAGCTCCAAAACCACTTAAACAGCATTTTTAAAAACTGTTTGACAAGCTCCAAAACCACTTAAACAGCTGTTTAAAAATTGTTTGACAAGCTCCAAAACCACTTAAACAGTAGTTTTAAAAACTGTTTGACAAGCTCCAAAACCACATAAACAGCAGTTTTGAAAACTGTTTGACAAGCTCCAAAACCACTTAAACAGCATTTTTAAAAACTGTTTGACAAGCTCCAAAACCATTTAAACAGCAGTTTTAAAAACTTTGACAAGCTCCAAAATCACTTAAACAGCAGTTTTAAAAACTGTTTGACAAGCTCCAAAACCACTTAAACAGCATTTTTAAAAACTGTTTGACAAGCTCCAAAACCACTTAAACAGCATTTTTAAAAACTGTTTGACAAGCTCCAAAACCATTTAAACAACGGTTTTAAAAACTGTTTGACAAGCTCCAAAATCACTTAAACAGCAGTTTTAAAAACTGTTTGATAAGCTCCAAAACCACTTAAACAGCAGTTTTAAAAACTGTTTGACAAGCTCCAAAACCACTTAAACAGCAGTTTTAAAAACTGTTTGACAAGCTCCAAAACCACTTAAACAGCAGTTTTAAAAACTTTGACAAGCTCCAAAATCACTTAAACAGCATTTTTAAAAACTGTTTGACAAGCTCCAAAACTACTTAAACAGCATTTTTAAAAACTTTCACAAGCTCCAAAACCACTTAAACAGCAGTTTTAAAAACTGTTTGACAAGCTCCAAAACCACTTAAACAGCATTTTTAAAAACTGTTTGACAAGCTCCAAAACCATTTAAACAGCATTTTTAAAAACTGTTTGACAAGCTCCAAAACCACTTAAACAGCAGTTTTATCTTAAAAGGGCCAGTTAAAAGGTGTAGAAACTAAAATTAGTTTTGTTTCTTTTTTTCTTGCAAACTAATAACCTTTTTCATTGGACATTGGATTTCACATTTTCAGGCTGTCAGAAAGTGACACACTGCTGTCATCAAAATGAACCACTGCTCTGTCTGATACTAAGTAAACATCACCATCATTGGATCTATCTGTTCCCAAACTCCATTTTCTGGGTTCGTATGGTTTAGCTTTGGGTCTCATCTAAAAAAGAGATTAAATCTAGTATTGAGTCATATTTCTCCAGACTATCCAAGCTCAGACCTGACATGTATCATTATTAGATCAATCATAGTTCTCCAGAGTATCCAAGATTAGACCTGACATAGATATCATTATTAGTCATTCAGAGTTCTCCAGAGTATCCAAGCTCAAACCTGACATAGACATCATTATTAGGCCATTCATAGTTCTCCAGAGTATCCAAGCTTGGACCTGACATAGATATTATTAAGCTCAGACCTGACATAGATATCATTATTAGGCCATTCATAGTTCTCAAGAGTATCCAAGCTTGGACCTGACATAGATATTATTAAGCTCAGACCTGACATAGATATCATTATTAGGCCATTCATAGTTCTCCAGAGTATCCAAGCTTGGACCTGACATAGATATTATTAAGCTCAGACCTGACATAGATACTGTAGTTAGAGTAGTCGAGAGGTATCCATCACTGATTCCACTGGTGCACATATAGGACTAAATAAATTTGATTTCCAGAACTGCTTGCTATGCCCACAGTTGGCAAGAAAATTTCTATATAATCAGCACATGTCGGTTGATAATGAAAGAATATTTAATACAGCTGGAGAAAACTTGGACGACAGCTTCAAACTGATAATGTGAATAAATTTCTTTTCTTAATGAACATTGAGCTGAAGACAATTTTATTTTGCAGTTACTGGGTTTTCAATAGACATGTACCCTCGGGTTTTGACACATGGAATTTAAAAATGACTCATTTTTGACACACGGAAATTTCGACTTTGTGCAACTTTTTTACACGCGTAGATTTTGGCTGGAACATCAATCTTAATTACCCTTGATTCACTTCTTCCTTAGTTTCTTACCAAGAGTACACTGTCCATAACAAATTTACTGTAGGAGGCACTGATTGACATCTGCTCAACAATAGTCTAGCCCTTGATGGCCAATAATATTGCACCAATGGAAGATATACATAAACTGGGCAGAGCTAACAATTCACTGAAGTCAGGATCCAACTGACTTAGGTTGGATTGTCTTGAGATTACTCTTGAAGTTTATGATAGAGGAAGAGAAAACAATTATGACATGAATGGACTGCCTTTTGATCAAATATCAGCATTGGTATGTTTGGACATCAAATTATAATCAACTGGTCAGAACTGGAGCATATCATTATGGCAGCTGACGAAGCCAGTTGTCAATGGAAGTGGACCAAATTTAATTTTTTTATTGGCAAGTTGCTTCATTTAGTGGGATGTTTAAAAGTTCAGAGTCATTTATGACTTCACTAGATTCATTTCTGATAAGATCTCAGCATTTGTTTGATTGGACTTTAAATTATAATCAGTTAGATAAAATGGGAATATATGGCTTCTCGTGAAGCCAGTTTTCGGCGTGGGATTGTGTTTTATTGGCAATAATGAGGAATCACAGCTATGGGCTTATGACTGTCCAAAAGAATTGACTTGCGATTATAGTTTTGACTCTTGAGATTTTCATTTTGACTCCTGAGATTTTGGGGTCAAGGGTCTACTGACTCTTCAGTTTGGAAATCTATTGAGAACCCTGAGTTAATTTGTGAAGAAAATTTCTTCTTTGCATAGGTTGCCTTATTTTCCTGTATTTAGTTTGTTTGCTGTATTTTGTTTGTAAAATACTATTTTGGGTAATTTGTAAAATACCTACCATGGACAGTGGAGGCAGCTGGCAGCCTTGTTTTGGTTTGCACAGGCTGAATTTGGTTGCTGTTGAATAAAGAACTAGCTGACTCTGTCTTTAAAATTGCAAAGCAAGTTGTATAAATAGTCTAAATTGATAGATATCCAGAGACCACAGAAGAGTTTTCAAATTGTCAGTTTTATTTTCATACCTCGACCAGTCATCACTCATCAAAATGAGCTTCTGAGGCTTTGATACAACAATATTTTCTGTGTAGAAACCCAGTTCAGTTATGACAGTGTGCAGCTTTATCTGTTGTTGTTATATCCTGATAGATAAAGGTTAATGACTTTCGTTATAAATTATTTGCTGAATGATTGTCGTACACCTTGATCTGCAGGTATCATTCATAAGGTCTTGGGTCAGTCTGATTGCATTTTGGGCTCTTCTTGGGCAGTGGAAATTGGAAAATTTGGTAGCCTCTCATCAGTCACAAATTTAAATAAATCTTTCTCTTGATAAATAAATAAATGATTTAAAATGTTTACACTGACAAGGAAACTAAGAAAAAGAACATACAAAATATCACCTTTGAACTTAATTGAATCTGTTGCAACCTGACCCCATTAAGTCTGTTAGAAGGAACATGTACAACTGAGGTGACTTAAAATTCACTTAGCAAGAGTGTATTGAGTTGGATTTTTCTTAGTTGTAAAACGTATTCAGTGCATACTCAGGGTGAGGTACACTTGCCTGGGTAGTGTTTTAGCTTGTCCTAGGCATCTTGGCAGTGAATTTTTCTTCCATTATCACGGAGAAAAAATTCAGGATATGATCAGTAACAAATTCTCATTTTCCTGGGTAGATAACACATTTCATCTTGTGATACAAACAACCCAATGCTTTCCCCCATGGCTTTGCTACTTTAAAAACAAGGATATTTTTTTAAGCCCATTAAAATTATGCACTAGAACTTGGGAGAGAAAAAGTACCCTTGATAAGTCAATTCCTCTTTTAAAATAGAGTTCATGAGTGGAGTCCTTACTGTACTCTAATTTTGGGGTAAAATGACTTCTATCACCAGCCAGAATAGGGTGAAATTAGGAAAAAAGTGAGGAGAAAGTTAAAAAATTACAATATTCAGACTAGTCACTTTAAACATAAGTTTTTGTATATTTTCATGTTAGTTGCTTAAAATACTGATGAAATACTATAAAAACTTTAAAAAATATTACAGCTTTTTAAATTTTGCTTCACCACATTTGGATAACATAGCTTCATTAACATAAAAAATAAGTAGAAAATCAGCAACTGTTTCTGTAGTAGGTATCATCTTTTTTATATTGTATAAAACATCCATTAAGCCATACCTCACTTTTGATAAGGCATCATAAATTTTTCACTCATATTTTTCAAGGATCATTGATGAATTTTCAGCAGGAATTCCATAGATAACAATGTAATTTCTAACATTTATGTTCATCAGAGTAGCACTAAAAATTGACTTGGAAGAGCACGACTCTTCTTCTTCTACCTCTCGAACTTCCTCTTAGAAAGGAAAATTTTCCGAAAAGTCTTTCTTTTACTTAGGTTATTAATGCATTGTATTGAGACGAAAGTGGTATGAGAAATGGTGTGAAATCGATGCAAAGCACAGTAAATGTCGCAATTTAGGTATGTTTAGGTAAAATGACAGACTCGAGGGTGACTATCACACTGGAATTTAACCTTAGCATGAATATGAAGATGCATCAGGGCAAGAAATGGTCAGTGCAGCAATTATCGTTTTATTATGTGTCTCTATTTCAGGAGGAGGTATTTCAGTTGTGTGTGGAACCGCTTGTTAAGAGTTGCTTTGAAGGCTACAATGCAACTGTCTTTGCTTACGGACAGACTGTAAGTACAGCATGCATTGAATAATATAGACCCTAATTTGGTTTTTAAAATGGGGAAAATTAGACTTCTACAAATTTAATTTCTAAGAGCATTACATTGTATTAAAGTTTGATGCTAGAAGACTATATTCACTTGCAAAAAAAGTGAATTTAAAGGACTTATATAAAATATTGTTGTGGCTGTCCAATGAAATGTAATTTTAAAAAATTAAATATATGAAACATTGTACACCACAGTTTAACTATTATAAAAAGATGAGATTGGGAGATTCCAGTCCCGAGTCTAACAAGTTAGCATATACGTGGTCTGTGGTGTTTTCCATACATGCATGTATCACAGTGTAAATAAACTTATAGGATGACCAGAATTGAACATGCAGAGATGAAAGAAATATCCTGCTACAAAATGACTTAGAAGTAAAATGTTTTAAGTACATGAGTCTACATTTTGATGTGCTTACATTTTGTTTGTGTTGGAATAGTCATCCATTGTTCAGGCCAGGTCAAATGTGCTTGTATCATTCATGTTATATTATTGTATACCTGCCTTAGGGTAAAGAATATCTTGTTAATAATGTTGTCAGTCTGTTACCAGTTTTGTATTTTGCACAATAACTCAAGTTCTACACCATCTGCAGCTACCAAACTTTGTGGCTGGCTTGTACTTGGGGCAAGGAAAAATTTTATGGTCATAGGGTCAAAGGTCATGGTCACTGTGATTAAGAAAGAAAACTGGTTTACATGCAGTAATATTAGCACTTAAAAATGTAACAGGACCATACTTTGTGGATGGCTTGTGCTTGTAGTAAGGAAGAAAGTCTGTTGATTTGGGAGCAAAAGGCTAAAGGTCAAGGTCACTGTGACTGAAGGAATGAAAATGGTTCCTACTCAATAACATTAGTTTACATAACACTTGGATTAGAGCATTTGGATAGCTTTCATTTGGATTCAAGGAGCATGTTCCAAATACTATAGGAAATTTTTGTTGCAAATTGCTGACATTTTCTCTTGCATAATTTGATGCACAGGGTGATCATCATTGGAAATGAACAATGAGGGGAATTATTTTTTGTATTTTATCACAAATATTTATTTCGCTTAATGCCTCAGATTTCATTTCGCAGAGTTCTTTGATTTTATAACCTCATTCTTATAAGCAGTGCAAAAAGCAGTGAACAAATGACATGAGTGGGCTTCCTTGAAATGTACCCTAGTATCCAGATTATATCTGTGTACAAACTTATTTCCCTTGTGTATTGTTGTATCCAAGAAGTCTACACTTTCATTACTACTTTTAATTTTAATTTTTGGTAATCCATCAATAATCCTAACATTGAATCTAGTAGCTTTTGGGCCTTAGCAGATATTTCTTTCTCTTAGTCAGCTACATAAATGTTGGCTTAACATGGAGCAGACTTCTTCCTCATGACTGTACCATATTTTTGGAGATAAAGTTTTTTATTAAAAATAAAATAATTTTTTCAAGAGAGATTTTCATTAATTCTAAAATATCAGAATACAGTTTCTAGGAGGTTTGATTTTACTCATTATTTCCCACCAAAATCATTTGTGTCTGTAAAATATGAAAACTGTTTCTGAGCCAAAGGATTTAAATCAAAATTTGTTGATTTGGTAAAACACTCAGTTTTACTTGAACAATCTAAAACAATGGACCTACCTGGCAAAACTTCTCTTGCTTATTGTCCATTTTCCACAGGTTTGTGAATTTTCAGAAGATGATAAAAATACTTTGGTCTTGAATTATTCGGAATCAAGTAGTTTAATTATGTTTCATCCAAAAGCCAACATTTATGTTGTTTTCCAAGTTCATATCTGACTTAAATTGATTTGTCATGATAAATTGGTTTTGAAAGAGGATGATAGTATTAGAGATAAATTTAGATGTAACTCATGCTTCCAAAACATTCAAAGGTCAGTCCAAGACAGTGGTTGCATTTCTCTCTTCTCTATTATATTACCAAAGATTTGTTGGTACTAAATTTACCAACACCATGATTTCTGGTTTACTTAGGTTTGATTTCTGAATAAAAACATTCATGCTTTTGTTTCTGATGTCTGGAATGCAGTTCTAACATCAGTTGGTACAGGCTGTCAGCTGGATTTTTCTTACAGTTTGGATTCATGAGGCTGCTGCATTTATTTTCTTGTTGCTAAAGAAGTTAATGAACTTTTACTGACAAACACTTTTCAAACTCTTTTATGTCCTCATTCAAAATCTTTATATCTTCTGGTGCCAGTATAAAATTGAGACCTTTTAGAAATCAGAGTGATATTTGGAAAGATTTACCATGTAGTTCCAAATCCCAATTGCAGAACTATAAAAAAGATGTACACCAGCACTGAGTGTATCTAGCTGCAGTCTTGTCTGTCCAGTGTATGTTGTTATTCTCCACATGGAACTTGGAGTTTGGGGAGATAAAAGAATTTAGCATGTCCAAGTTCAAGCATACATTGAAGGAAAGTTTCAGAGAGTAATTTACCAGATGAAAGAAGATTTTTGCATTGGGAAATGCCTGTTTTGCCAAAGTTTCTGACAGTTTTGCACAGATAATGTGAACACCCTTCTTTTATTTATGATTTATTCCAGTATCTACTGTTACTTTCATGATATTTGTTTGTGACTCAGACATCTTGGCAAAATGTGTCAGGTGCTGTATCTTAGCACCAGGAAATGTGTCTATCCTGGCATTCACAAGGTGGCCATTATCTTGTTGAAGACATGTTGTATTTGATGTGCCAATTACTACCACCTCTTTACAAAATTTGGGTAGGGACCAATCATCATTATCTCCATTGCATTTTCATGTATGTAAGTCATTGTTGTGGTTTGGCATGCTCAGATTCTAGGGGTTGGAGGGGTGAAAGGTTGCACATTAGTTGAAATGGGTGCATGTATACAAACTGCATAGGATTGGTCATTATTTGGGACAGCCAATGAAAACAGAATGCATAGGGCGACTATGTGAGGGTTTATTCTCAAAACTTCATAAGTGAAACACCTGGTCCCACTTTCACAAAAGAACTCAGTTTGAACACATATTTGTCTACCTGACTCAAATTGTTCTGTCTCCATAAAACGTTCATAAAATGTTATGTCCCAGAAAATTCATGGATGATTGTTTCAAAAACTTGGTTATTTACAGTATGTCTGTTGCAGTTTCTGAATGACAGCTTGTTAAGTCATGTACATACTCAATCTTTAATGGTTTTGTGCAAGCTAGCCTGAGCTCATAAACTTTTGAGTCTGAATTGCTTTTAAAATTTCAGAGGTATGTTTAACCATTACAGTCTTGATTTTTTGGAACTGATATTTTTAAATTACTGCAATCTTCACGGTAATTAAAAATTATTATAAAAACCCTCAATAACAAACAACAGTTCAGCATAACTCTTAATCTTATTCCTACTTAATTTTAGATGATATCATCTTACTATTTGATAAAATGTCAGGGTGTTGTGCTTCTGGTAATTACTGCTATCTTGGGAACAAAACTGACAATATTCCAACAAAGCTTTGTGTGGTTAGTCTCTTGTTGGATTGCCAGCTTCACTGGACTACTGTTAGTGTATATGTAAAAAGTTTGGTAGACCAACAAGTTCTTCTTCACCTCTTTTTTTATTTTTGTTTATAGTATTGGTGGCATCCTCAGTAGTGTCAGACAATAAAAAAACAGGAAAAAGTGAAAACCTAATTGGTCTGATAGTATGGTTTCTAAGTGACACTACATATTTGTGGGGCTGTTAATACATATATGCATTTAGAAAAATTGAACATAGTCCTGCAAATTGTTATCAAGATAATCTGAAGGCAAAAGTTGGTGATATAATTTAGCATTAAGAATATACCATTCAGACTTGATAAGAATACTGTTCATTAACTTTCCAAATCAAGGACATTGTCTGTTGAAATGGGCAAAATTATATATTGTCCTCATTTGTGTGTTTTTATCAGTGTTTTTCACACATTGGCTCATATTTCAGAACTTAAATATTTTGGGACAGGGTTATTGGGACTTAGTTATTTCATACAGTTTATTTTCTGAATTTCTCATTTCTGAATTTCCAGGGCTCAGGCAAGACATACACCATAGGTGGTGGTAACATTTCCTCTTTGACCGAAGAAGAATATGGAGTCATTCCTAGGGCTATTAAACAGATGTTTGACATTATAAATGTAAGTCTGTTCATGGACTCCTAGGACATTCATTAATTTTATGTTGATTGTATGTGCTCAAAATATTAATACATTGTACTCCTAATGGCTCAATAGATCAATACAATATAGTCTTAACAGCTCAGCTGTGGGTTTTGAGGTGGAGAAGATGAGAGAACAGTGAGGATACCAGTGACCTTGGACAAAATCATTGACCTTGGACATAACCTTGCATCTGATGGAACTGGGCATCAAACTCAGTACCACATAACTATATTTACTGTAATACCTGTGTATATTTTAATACATGCACACACCCCATTTTGGTCAAAACTTCAAGAATATCCATAATTAGTGCTCATGTCTGGATCTTTGTATGCTACACAGGAGGGAAGCAACTGCTAAGACCCCTCTGGTTACTTCTAACACTAAAATTTTCAGAAATGGATCTTATATGAATTTTATTCTATGTGACCATAATGGGAGAGAGGATTGACCTCCAGTGTGAATAGGTCACAATGATGCCAAAGGAAGCTAATACTGCTAGTAATATGCATACACATGATTGACTTTTAATTTCATCCTGTATAGCTTTAACCTTTAGAAAACTGACCAAAATATTGTTTAAGAGCAAAGTGGGGATATATGGTGAGTATAAAGCAGGTATTATTACGACAGTGTATGCAGTGTATCCAGTGTATCCAGTGTATACAGTGTATGCAGTACCCACAGAGGTGAGGTTTGCCATCTTTTATCCAACAAAAGTAAAATTGTGAATATCTTATTGCACTGAACTTTAACTGACTTAAACACTAAAACACATGAATATTTAGTCTTTTCACTAACAGACATATCCAAAACAAAGCCATATATCTTTTGCAGTTTGTAAAATATACAACATACCTGAAGCATCTTCATTTTTTGCATTTATGCAGACTTTGAATATCTTTGTAAATTGTATTTGTGAGTACAGAGAATAGATATTATGGGAAAACACAATTTGAGAATTGATGACTTGATGTGTAAGACATTGAAATCTGAAGTTTATTTCATTTATTGAAGTTTTTATTACCTTTCATGGTATTATGAGTCTGATTCTGTTTACATGTAATACTGTCCTCTGTTACAACAGGCAGAGCAGAACATATCCTTCTGTGTCAAAGTGTCCTATATTGAAATCTATAAGGAAGAACTGCAGGATCTTTTAGATGTTGACAAATCCAGCAAGGAGATACATGTTAGAGAAGACGACAAAGGAAACACAGGTATTGTATGGACATATTTTAAAAAGAAATTTTTATTATGGGTTGTATAATGGAACAAAATTAGAAATTCTGTTAATTATGGTCGTAAGTAATATTTACTGAGAATACAGAAGTTAAGTACTTTTTTAAAAATACACCCGTTAATTTAACATGCATCTGTGGGTGCCAGATTTAGCCCACATCTGTGGGAGCCCAATTTAGCTTGCATCTGTGAGAGCCAGTTTTAACAGACAACATTTTTCTTCATTTGAAAGCAGAATTCCACTTTTCTCCTCATGAGAGAAATATGATTCTTGATGTAGTCCATTTTCTATATCATTTCCAATCAGGTTTTTCAAAAATGGTTTGTCTGGTCCCATTCCACAACAATCCTCGTAAAGTATTTATTCCCTATATTATTTAACACATGGTTATTGCAAAGAGTATTATGATTGTTCAAAATGTTTTACTTGTGCAGTGAATCTTTGTGTAACCGAAACTGATAGAAATGGAAAGAAAAAAAGCATGTTGCAAAACATGGCATCTCGAATTTTTGAGGGAGAACAGGGCACAAAATGTTTGGATAAAAGTTGGAAAAATTTTTGGATATGGGAATGGCTCAAGCAAATAGTCAGTAGAAATATAGTTGATCAGTTCATAAGAAAACTGAATACCAGAGGACTGGCATTTTGTGATCTTTGCAAGAAAGATTTGAATTACGCTAATCGTAATTATGCTAATCATAGTTGCTAGAGTTTGGAACAGCAGCCAGCACCCCAAAAAGAAGCTATATGCAGAGAAATTGCATATCAGAAGCACAGATTACAGCCCTTACAGGAGGTGCTTAAAAGGAGAAAAAAACCATGTTGAGAATGAAAGGAAAAGCTTGAACACTGAGCCAAAAGTGTCAATGGTGACAAAAGAGAAAGGAAAAGAATTTTCATCAAGGCTGAAAGCAAGACTGCCATATCAGTCCAGAGGGGGAAGAGACAGTTGAATTCATGTGATTATTTGTATATAGTTGATGTATTTGGGTATTTTATTTTTCAGATTTTTTTCTGAAAAGAAAGTGTAATATAATATTTGCTGCAAAAATTTACAATTATTGTGACTGAATTACTGTGTGAACACTGACATGTACATGTAATATTTCAGTACTAATATTATTGGAGAACAAGTTGATGTGACAATAAACATTGTGAAAATCTTCAGGTATTGTTGAAAAGTTTTGATTTTTTTCAAATGATTTTGTTTGGAATGAAGTAACAACTTTGCAGTATGCTATGATTTTAAGGTCCATCAGGACCAATTTTTTATGAATTTACAATGCATTTTTGGCCAAGCACCTTTGGACCCCACTGGAACCCCAGATCAGGGGTGCTGCCCCTTGAGACCCTGTTGGGGGAGAACCCTCAAACCCCGCTGCAAATTTATTTCAGGTTTTTTTAATGCAAGACCAAAATCATATCTGCTTTTTAACCTACATCTCTGGGAGTCAGATTTAGTCTGCATCTGTGGGAGCCATAAATAGAAGACTGAAACTTTATGAGCCATACTTTATTTTAAAGAAGGCTTTTGTATGTCTACAAGTGCTTGATTTGGGATTTTTCAAAAAATTAAGTAGTGCAAGGTATTTTCAAAGAAATTACTATATACACTCAAGATTAAACTGTGACTTACATTATTCATTAGTGTTTTTTTGCTGGTTTATTTCCTTTTTTTGGGTAGGTGCAATTTCAAACAAAAATGTTGAAAATAGTTTCTCTGTGTCTAAAATTACAGTGTATATTACAAGAATATGAAAATATTTTAAATGTATCCTTTTTAATACTGCATCAACATAGAACATGTTAATTATGATTCAGTTGATACATGATTTTACAGTTAAATTTAGAAATACAATTCTGAATAGCAGTATTTTCTATGAAGTTTCTACATATTGATTTGTATTCATGTGAGATATACATGAAACGTTTGGCAGGTTATTTTTCAAGAGTTTTCTTTTGAGGGCAAAACATAATAGGAATTGGATCATTGTTGTTGTAGGGTTTAACACCATTTTTCAGCACAAGATAGGCTATATATGGCAGCTAGTATAACTGGTGAAGGAAGAACCCTGGAAAACCCCGGGAAGAACCACCAACCTACAAGAAGCTACAGGCAAGCTTTCTCACATACCCATGTTAGCCGAGCCTAAGACTCGAACCTACGCAGACAGAGCTGAGATGGCAGTGATCCGTAACAGTGAGCGCTTTAGACCACTCGGCCATTCAGGGCCCAGGGAACTGGATGGCTTATTGTGAATTCATTTATTTTTGTGTATATTAATTTCTCCTTTAGATACATTCTCCAGTCATATTAGTTTTAGGGATAAAAGCCTGCTGTGTCCCAAATCCATCTGTGCTAAACGACAAAAATTTATTTCTTTTTATATCATATAGACAAAGGGCAGTAACTTTTGCCCATTATCTCCCCTTGCTGGAATCGGGTGTTGCTAGTTTTTAAGCTTTGCTGTCATAAATCCCCCTTCAACCTGTGCCAATATTGATGTGATTTTTAATCTTCCATGCAGAAATTTGGATTTATATTGTGTATTAATCATACCTCTAAAAGTGGTGTAAGTAATTTTTTAATTTTTTCCAATATTTTAAGGAATTTGTCATTTTCTCAATCTTTGTTTATTTAGATTACTTGATATAACACACTATCATTGATGCATGTTGTTATTGTTTTAGCGCACACTGCCTATCATTTGTTCATTCACCATTGGGTGTTGTTTTACTATCTTATTAAGATGCTGTATTGTTGATTTATGCATTTTGGTATTCTTGTGTTGTTTCAATGAAACATGTTGACAAAATGCAATAAATGCAAGAAGTTTAACTCCAGGGAAGTCATGTCTGGTGTATACAAAATGTACTTTGTCCATACATTGCAGTGTGTGTACCATTTGGTCTGAGAACATATGAATCGATGTTTTGCTGAAAGTAGCTGAAGGGAAAGAAAAGAGGGGAAAATCTTGCAGTGATCTTACTGATAGATCTGTCCATCTATCCATGCCTATGACTTTATATCTCTTCAGCTTTGAGGATCTTAGTGTTAGATCCCTTTGTCTCACCAGGCCAACAGGTATACATACATACCATGAAAGAGATTTTAATGATAGTTCTATCTGTCCAGCCATGCCTGTGGCATGGCCAGTACCTGCGCTGACCTGACCACTGTCTGTATGGCTGGCAGCCATGATGACCAATGCTTCCATTGAACCAGCCATCTATACTGGTTCAACAAATTTGTCTGGTGGAACTGGTTTTCCTTATGTGCACCTACAGGGAAGTTAATGTTGCATCATCTGTACCACCTGGGATGGTTTATCCAGATATGGATGCAGAACCAGAACCAGAAACTTGACACGGTGATTGTGATGATACTCTTGAACCATATCTGTACTCAAATCCTATCATGGAATGGACTTACTTCACCCTTAAGACTGCTGTCGGAGAGATATCCAAAGTGTTGTCAGTTTTTTTACCCTCAATCCCTTTTGTCAAACACACCAACCGCATACAGCCAACAGGTGGTGCCAGACTCCTGCAATTCCAATCTCATTGGAGCAACCGATTTTCTTCAGAATGAATGGGTGATCCAAATCAGTTTGGACAGGCTTTGGATTTCATTTATGCAACACCTTTCTCATTTTTCCTCTCTCCATGTAACAGACATACCATCAGATCGGGAGAAGGATAATATTCTACAACAAGATAGTTGCTCATCAACAAAAGGGCATTGGAAATTGTGAGAAATCCAAAATCTCCAGGTTTTTATTAAAGGTTTATCGTTATACAAAAGGCCAGTGGGAAAATTATGGCTAATCTTTGACATCAGCCCTCTCAGTCAATACATTCTTCTGCCAAAATTCACAATCAAGACCAAGAGATTGATACCACTTTTCACATCCCTACCCACCCAACATCACAGAAATTCTTTGTTTTGCTTAGTGTGACACAGTTGACCGATTTCAAGTTTGTCCGTTTGATCTAAACATCAGCCCTTGTTTCTTTATCAAACTTATGGATTGTGTTGTCACCTGTTCTAGTTGACTTCATCTTCAGTGATGGCAGCATACTTGGATGACATCCACCAAAAACAAAGTTCTATACTTCTCAGTGGCAGAAACAATCTCCTGTCCTTCTTGAATGATCTTATCGAATCAATTCAGATCAAGTCTAATCTTCATCTGTTCCAGTGTTTTTCCAATCTCTGTCATGACTTCGTCATGTTTGTGTTGTATGGATTGTCAAACTCATCAAACCTGTTTCCAAAAGCACTTGGATTTCAGTGAGCGAGTTCTTGCTACACCTCAGATTATTCATTGTGGCAGTGGACTTGATCCCACTGGACCATAGTTTTAGGTGTCCCTTGCAAATGACCTTGCTGGCTTAATGGTGCCCATTTTCCAGTCTACTTGATCAAAAGGTCAGGATCACAAATGAGGAATGATGATTCCTGGGTCATTGGTACAGTCTCAGTTGGATCATGATGGTACCAAAAATAATAAAGAGGTTGCAGCGTCAGAATGAATCTTATGATCCTGGGTCAATGATCTACCAAACCAAATCTTCTCAGGCAGCTTTGGTCACAGGTCTTCCACCCCTACCTGGACCATCTTCTCGTTCATGCCTGGCTCTTGTCAGTACATCCTTATGAGAGAAAGAATTTAGTCCTTCAATTGTCTCAAACTCAGGCCTTATGAGGGAAAGTGGTGTGTTTTCATGGACTGGTTCAGAGTCTGTAACATCATCCCTTTGAGTGCCATTTTTTCTGAAGTGGCCAACATTTTTCTCTTGCTCTGCGAGGTGAAACAGTTTACTCCATTTACCATCAAAGGCTACTACTCCATGATATCTGGCACATTCTGGGCATCATGGATGAATAGATATCAGTCATGGTAATAATCTATCAGACCTACAAGCCAATTTTAATTTAGATAAACCAAAATCCCATACCCTACTTTCCAAAATGGAATCGGTCCTGGGTTTCAACATGGCTCAGTTAGATAAATTCGAGCCTTTAGCCTGAACATCACTGAAGCTACTATCCTACAAAACATGCTTTCTGATAGCTTTAACTTCAGTATACATGATATGCCCTTTCAGATGACTTGAACTATCTTTAGTTCAGATAAGATGATGCGATGATCCTCTTGATGCTGTCACTGGGCAATCAGATAGTCATCCTATTCTTCCACTCTTTTATTGACACGTTGAAAACAGTGGCCCTGAAAGACTGTGATTGCACTATCCAGCACTACTTGAAGGCACAGAGGCATGCCAGGTCAAAGGCAAATGACCCTTTCTCCCAGTGAAAGCTGGGAAGCAGAATATCACCCCTCTAGCCCTACCATCATGGCTAAAGTGGGTTATACACTCAGAATACTCTGAAATTTAAAAAAGTCTGTTGCATCATGAGGAATTCAGCTCTTGAAATTAGAGCCAGATCTGAGAGCCTTGCATTTGAACATCACGTTTTGATCCAAGAAATAACAGAAGCTAGTGGCTGGCATGCAGAGTCAACCTTCTTGAGTTTTTATCTCAGAGATTTAGCTTTTTTAGAGAGAATCTCTGAATCTAGTGGGTCCTTGTGGGAGCAGCCCAGATAACCTCAAGACACGGTTAAACCAGTATAACCTCTTAGCATCACTGGATTCTCCAGTTAAATTTTATCAGTAAGAAGAATTCAGTAATCTTTTTAACTGGATATATGGGTTACATATAACAGGCCTTAGTGTTATGACTCAGTGGTCTTTAAACTAAGTAACAGAAAAGAGTGAAAACCAAAATGTTTTGTAAAATTCAACAAATAATTTATTTCCCTAGATTAAAAAGTGAAAATTTAAAAAGAACTTACAAGTATTATGAATTAATCCCAAATAGTCCTAAAAGTTTTATCACAATCCAAATGTATAAAGTTCCAAGTGAATTTCAGTGGTATTCCATTTAAGTTCCAATATTGATTGTGTTGATGTGCCTTTTTTCTCAAACGTGGTACTGTGCCAATGGCCTGAATTGTGATGATGTGCAAACAATTTTTTGATGTGTCACAATAATATAATCCAAATATGTTCTTGTCTCAATTCATGATAATTCCAAATTAATGTTGCATTCCAAGAATATTATTGATGAGCACTTTGTATTCCAGTGAATATTAATTTGAATAAATAGTTCCACCCAAATGAAAATACCCAACACAACAATCAATAAGACTGATTATGCTTCAGGATGTTAAGGCAAGAATGAGTAATTTCTCAAGCAAACAATATATTCTAAAAGGCTAAGACACAAAAATAGAACCAGGATGAGGGTCAAAAGTTTATTTCTAGAACATTCTAAATTGTCAACAAGATGAGGTCTATTACTAAAATTATAATAAAGAACATGACAAACATTGGGTACACAGGTTTCTCTGTTGGGGAATTCCAGTGTTCTAGACTCAGATTAAGATGAACATGTTTACTTCCATTGATAATGATCATAATATTTTATTTCTTCTTACAGAGAAGTATTAGCAATGTATTGGTTGCAAAATAAATTTCTTTGTCAGGTACACAGTGAACTTGATTTTGGACAAGGTCAGGTACAAAATACAGATGTATATAAGATATAATCATTAAGAAATGCTAACAAATAATACAAATTAAATATACATAACAATAGGCTGTGTTGCTTTAAAGTTAATAGAGCGGGTCTTCATGCAGATAGGGAATCCAGCCTTTTTATTCCCTTGAAGGATACCCATGGTACAGGTAGGATGCTCAGCATTCTTTGCTTCTATTACCAATTCTCCTAATGTTAATGTGATTGGGATCATATCAGAAGAAAGCAAAATAGGTAAATTATGCTCTTCTGAGAATACTTAGTCAGAATACTTACAAACATTCCCAGCCACCTCGGGATGTAAACATACTCATTAGCATTTCACTCAGTTTAAAAACTAGTGACACCTGGTGGTAGTAAGGGGAGGTAATGGGCAAGAGTAATTGCCCTTTGCCTTTATGATGTAGACAGAAAAGACAAAATTTTCATCTTATAATAATGCTGGATTCAGGAGGTAGCAGGCTTATATCCCTAATGTTAATGTGATTGGATAAGTATTCTCTGAGAAACACAAAAATTTACTTTGAAGTTTGGTTTTCCTAATTTGGGAGAAAAATGACTTTTTTTGGTACTTATATTTATAGATAGGCAAAATTGTGCTATTATTTCCACAAAAGATCATTGTTTGTTGGGTCTTCAAATTTGTTGCTGAAGCTAGCATGAAATTTGAGAAAATTGATAACCCACAAAAAGTAGTGAATTCACAGTAACCAGTTAATATGTTTGAGTTTAGTTGTACTTCTTCCATACAATAACTCGAGGAACAATTCATGGATTTTCATCCTCTTTTGTTGCCCATTTGAGACGAGCATCAATTTTTAGCTCCACAGGTTCATAGATCAGAAGAGCTTCAGGGATGGCCTGTTGTCTATCATCTTTTATCCAATATCCACAAGTTCTTCTACACTTTGCCTTATTCTGGCAGAGATAAGAGTCACTTTGCACTAAATTTGAGTCATCATGGATCCTCATGAAAATGTATTTAGAGTAGCTTGTTAAAGCGAAATTCTAAATTTTTACAGTTATAATTGGTGCACGTGAGGTAGAATGCAGCACATTAGATGAGATGATGTCCCTTTTGGAGGCAGGATCAGCAGTCAGACACACTGGCTCCACCCAAATGAATGAACACTCCAGTCGCTCACACTCTGTTTTCACTGTAGTCATCAGTAAGTACATCTTCATACTCCTAACAGAATGAAAGTAATCATTATGTGCCATTTTCAGTTAGAATTAGCAGACTCCTGAACACTGAAGCAGCTTACTTAGTTTTTATACTTGATGTTTTTTACTACTGCTAATGTTGTCTGTCCATTTCTTACCAGTGTCATTTCAGTACAATAACTTGAGTTGTCTGTCATCTACAGTTATTAAACTTTGTGGATGGCTTGTGCTTGGGGTAAGGAAGAACCCAGTCAATTTGAGGTGAGAAGGTCAGAGGTCAAGGTCACATTGCAAGAAGAAAAGCAGTTCTGCATAAAATGTATTTACACAGATTACTGTGTAAGACAAGACAGGCATACGATGCACCATTCACTGTAAACTTGTATAAATTCTGAGTCACATGAATAAGCATACAAATTATAAAATACCATTTTTATAGTTATTATAGTATAGGGTCATTGTTATATATAGTCCATTGCTACATCTCAGTTGTGTTTTTTGTTTAATTTATGCATATTAAGCATAGCACAAAAATGTTTACTTCTGTGGCATGAGATATCCATAGTTGGTACATAAACTATTTCCTTATGTGTCACTTATTTCTATAATTGATTGACCATGTTCTGGAGATGTCTTGACATTTGTTTAAATTTACAAGCTAAAAGTATCATTCCCAGAAGTAAAAACATACTGTACTTAACTTCAGTTGATTTTATCCTGTGGACTTCATGGTTGTATTTTGAACATATGATCTTGGTCACTTGTGTGCCTCTTGATCAAGCCATGATTGTTAATTGACTGCAGTGGAAAGTGCCAGCCTCATGGCTTTATGAATTGAGCATTCTCAAATGCTACTTTGATTAGGTATTCACAAAGAGCTAGGTTGGTGTTTCTTAGGAATGGAATAGTGAAAAGGATATTATGAACATGGTTATATTCCTTGGAGCTGATCCAAAATGGTAGATTTACTTTTTGTCAGCATCTTAATGGCCGTCTTGAAAATCTTGTTATTGCTAATCAAAATTTGTTCATATAAACATGGTGTTGTCATTAAAAGACTTGTTATTTTGTCTGGGTGAACTAAATACAAGTTTTGATGATCTGACATCCAGTGTGGTCACCATCTGGGCCAGCTTGAAAATCTTTATGAGTACTTCTTCTGAACAGATAGTCCTGTTGACATGGGGTTTTGACTAAGACATTTTAGGTATATAGTTGATCCTAAATGAACAGGTTGTCGATTGGACCTCCAACATGGAAATCATTATAGTCATCTTAAAAATCTTGTTACATTTTTGGAACAGATTGTCATACCAACATGGGGTTTTCATTAAAAGACTTATGATATCTAGGTGGTTCTAATTAAAATTGTAATGATAGATCTCCAATGTGGCCACAATGGTGGCCATCTTGAAAATCTTATTTCTTCTCCTGAACAGATTGTAATGAGTTGTTGTGCTAGTCATGTCTTTTGCTCCACAAAAAAAATTGTTTTTCTTTTTTTTTTTTTTTTTTTTGTTTGCTTTTTCTTCTGGACAGATGGTTATATAGACATGGAATTTCACTAAAAGACATCCTATGTAACTAGTTGGTCCTAAATGCAAACGATGCTTGTCAGAGCTCCATCATAATGGCCAAGGTGGCCATTTTGAAAATCTGATCTCTACTCCACTAGAATGGATGGTTGTATTGACATAGGATTTTCACTAAAAACTTGTCACTTAATGTAGTTGGTTTTAATGACAGTGATGCTGATGTTGCCTCCCAGAATGTGAAAAATCTTGTTATCCCTACTTCTCCTCAATGAATGGCCATTCCAACATGATTTTTCATGCAATTGTTCCATTATTAAAGTGTTATTGATCCAGGCTCAATGGCTGCCTTGATGAATATCCTAAAAACTTTATATGGCTGTATCTTCTGAAGAGAAAGATTGTATTGACATGAATTTTGTACTAAAACACTATTATAGCATTATGTAGCTGTTTTAGAATGAAAATTTTAATGTGACTTCCAACATGGTACCCTAGTGGTCGTCTTGAAATTCTTATCCCTACTCCTTTGCACAAATGATAGAATTGACATTGACTGAAATACATCTTGCAGTAGGTAATTGGGTTTGATTGAAAATGGTGCAGATCTTAATACTTAGATATCTGTGTCTTTGTGAAAGGGTTTGAAAATCATACCAGATTGACCTTGGGGTCAAGTCAGAGGTCATTGCTTGCATTTTTTGTGCTTCATTGAGCTTGTGAACACAGAGACTTGTACATTTACAAGTGAATATTGACTGGACATTGTATTTAGTTGCAGTCCAGTGAACAAGTTATCAGCACTCTGACATTGATTATAGGTGAAGGTTTGCAGATTTTTAGCTGTTCTGGCTTGTGAGCATGATAATTTAAAAGTATGAATGTTTTTTTTAAAATAAAACCCAGTTTGTGGATATATCTGAAGAATACATTGAATGATGCCAATCATTAACTTGATTGTTTTTTTCCTTCAAACAGTAATAATTATAGATTTCATCAAGCTTAGCATGTGGGTATACCTCACCATTGTCTGAGACAGTTAAGTTCAATGTAAATTATATTGGGTTCAGGGTCAGAGGCCATAACAGAATTTTGTACTGCACTTATAGGCATCTTGTGTACATTTTAACTTGAACATGTTTTTGCAACCAAATTAGGTCTCTTTGGGTTTTCAAGAATATCTGTGATGTTTTCAGCGGTCAGCATTTAAAAAAAATAAAAGGAAGGAAGAAATGGACTCATCATGGATTTCCAGAATTTCTTTTATGTAACATTTTAGTGCTCATCCCTTAAAAGTGCTCTTCTGGATTTTTTTCATAGCTCTATTGGTCATAGATTAGATGAGGTTTTGGGAGGGTCTGTTTTCTGTCATTCTTATGTCCTTTAGTACATGTTGGTTATTGCTACACTTCCTAAACTATTTGGAGGACTGCAGCCATGAAACTTTACACACACATTCATTCGTGGTCTAGTTGATCCTAAATGAAACTAGTTCTGCTGAGACACCCAAAATGGCCACCACTTTGTCCATCTTAAAAATCATTTAGCTACTTCTCCTGAATGGATGGTCATATCAGCCAGGGGTTTTCACTGAAAGACTTCTTTCGATGTTTAGTTGGTCCTAAATGAAAATGGTACTTAGCTGATGGCCAGTATAGCTGCCACAGTCGCCATCTTCACAATCTTGTTATTGCTGAATAAAAGATAATATTGGTCCTAAATAAAAATGGTGCCGATCTGATTTCCAGTATGGCCACCACAGCAGCCATCTTGAAAATCTTGTTATTGTTTTACTCCTCCTGAATGGAAAGCCATATTGACATAGGGTTTTCACCAGAAGACTTCTTATGATGTCAAGTTGGTCATAAAGGAAAATGGGGCTGATATGATGTCCAGTATTACTGCTTCAGTGGCCATCTTGAAAATCTTGTTATTGTTACTCCTACTGAATTAAAAGTAATATTGTCATTGGGTTTTCACATGAAAACTTATTATGATGTCTAGTTGGTCCTAAATGAAAATTGTGCCAAATTGATGTTTAATATGGTCACTACAGTGGCCATCTTTTAAATTATTTTTATCACTACTGCTTCTTCTGAATGGTCAACATGGGTTTTTTTACTAAACAACTTTTTATGACATCTAGTTGATCCTGAATGAAAATGGTGCCATTCAGTATGCCTGCTGGGTAACAGGAGATCTCGGCCCATAATGGAGTCAGTCCATAACAGAGTCAGCCCAGAACAAAGTTGGCCCATTACAGATTTGGCCCATACACATTTAATAATGAAATTTCCTCATAACATATTCGACCAGTTACAGATTCTGGCCACAACAAAGTTGGCCTTAATCTGATTTCGTTGTCAATAAGGATGTTTACTTCATCAAAATGATACATAGATTATACTTGAAATTAAGTGCCCCTATTGCACAAAAGACAAAATAAACCTTTAAGTTCCCTGGCTTATATCAAAAGACAAAATAGTTAGGTTAAACTGCAACCATGCATATTGCTTTCAAATAGAAATGCAGTAATTTTTAACAAAGAGACAATATTGCAGTTTAAAAGAGAATATTTTGTATGATGTCCCCAAGATTGTAATCTTGAAAGAGTATTTCTGGGCAATGATCTTTGGGATACAGTATCAGTTAGGGAATTTAAATTTCATAGCATGTGTATTATGCCAGAACTTTTATGTACAAATACTTTTCATGAAAACAAGTACTTGTGTCAAAGACAACTGACAAACCAATTTTAATTAGTATGGTCAAATATTGTATTTGTGGTGGAGATGATGGACAGAGGATGATATTGAATGAAAGCGAGAACTTAAAAGATGTTTCATCTTCAGTGTATTAAATTGAAATATGTGCCTAACGGAATATGACTTTGTGTCGAATGTAAAAACCAAGTATTCTTGAAATGCTTTTAGAAATGTGAAATTATATATTAACAGTTGGCTTTCTTAACTTGAATGATAACCAAATGATTGATTTCAGCTCATGAAAATTGAAAATCATTATACATTTCTACTTGTTTGTTTAACCATTTGCTTATGTGTCTGTTTATTGATGGATGTATTTGTTTATGAAAGAATAACAAAGATGGTTGAAATTTCAGTGTTTCATTTGAAGAAGAAACAAAGGGGGAAAAGTCACATATTCAGTCTAGTGTGGTTGACATGCACAACAGAATGTGATGTATTAGGATATCCTTATGCACAAAATGAAACGTGCCTTAGCAATTATTTGGGAAGAACAAGGCTGTTAGATTTCAGTATTTATGGCTAGGGAATCAAAATGGTGGACATGAAAGTGCACATGTTTTGTGACATCATGTGAAAACAATGGATTGAGAGAAGGAATCAGACAGGGCAAAGATGGGCAAAGATACAACATTTTATAAGAGAAAAAAATAATAAGAATAGGGGCAGTTTCAAAATGTTGATTATGCAGTATTTAATTAAATTAATCTGGGATTATGGCTTTTTGCCACTATATTTCTATTGCAGAATAAATTACCGTTGAAAGAAATGTAAAAAGAATATAAAAAATATAATGGCCATTGAACAAAGAATGTTACATTCACATTACCATTATATAAATTGTGGACCAAAACTATAATGGGCTGAGTATGTAATGGGCTGAGTTTGTTATGTGGACTGAGTACGTTATGGGCAGTTTTGGGTAGGCAGAGTTTGTGATAGGCCAAGTTCATTAATGAGCTGACTCTGCTATGGGCCGAGTAGTCCCACATTATCGGCATGGGTTTTCAGTGAAAAACTTATGATGTCTGGTTGGTCATAAAAGAAAATGATGTCAATCCAACTTCTAATATGGCTGCTACAATGGCCATCTTTTAATGTCAAGTTGTTAATGAATGAAAATGGTGCCAGTCTGATATCCAATATGACCACCATGGCACCCATCTTGAAAATACTATCTCTACCCCCCCCCAATGGAAAATCATATCGATACTGGGTTTGCACCAGAAGACTTCTTATGATGTAATGCTGGTCCTAAGTGAAATGGTGCAGATCTAACATCAGTATTTCCGCTGCATCAGCTAATTTGAAAATCTTGTTATCATTGAGGAATATCAGAGATTGTTTCATCACTCAGCAGTGAAAAGGAAGAAATGGTCTTATCTTGAATTCTGGAAATTCTTTTTGGCCAATAGAGCATCAGTCCCATCAAAGGACTCGTGCTTGTTTCACTGAAATACTTCTGTTTCATACAGCATTTAATACTTGTACTTCAGTCTTTACTGTGCTAACCAATAAATGGCACACTTTTTTAAAGATCATGGGCCACTCGAAGTGAAATTTTGATGCAGCACTTATAGTTTCCTGGTTGCTAGAGACCATTTACAACTTTTGGAATTAAATTCCAATTTGTTCAGCAAATGAACTGAGAAATTCCTGCTGGATGTCTTAATTTTCTATGATAAGACTATAATCAGTGATGCGTCCACCGTACACTTTAAGAAAATTTTAAATTCTGAATGATTTTATTATTAAGGCCTGATAGGTTTATTAGATATAAATATGGCAAATCAAAGAAAATAATGAAATTTTCCCAAATAGTATTGACATAATAGCTAAAATGGGAAGAAATAGTATGTTCCAAATTCACTCCTGGACTAAATGTGTTGTTTTTTTCTAATATTTTTCAGGTCAGACCTGGACAGAGGGAGATGTATTGGCTACCAAGAGAAAACAAAGTCAGGGTGAAAGCATGGAAGGATTGGATGATGGTATAAACAGTATTCTTTTCATATATTTTGTGTGTTCATTTGTCTGTTTGTTTGGTGTCTGGTAGAATGAGGTGGAAAAAATATCCTAGTCTTCATATCTTTTTTATACCTAGATCTCTTTTCAGAGTTGTAGATATTTGTATATTATGCAGTCCATTAGACTAAAAATGCATCAGAAAATTTTAAAATTCAAAGTCTGCAAAACAATTTAGTTTTAAGTATTTAGTTCAAAGTTGTTACTCTGTTGTTTCTGCTGTCGGTGCAATGTTGTTACTCTGTTGTTTCTGCTGTTGGTGCAGTGTTGTTACTCTGTTGTTTCTGCTGTTGGTACAGTGTTGTATGATGGTATGTTTGTTTAATATAAACCATTTGAAATAATAGTGCTTGATGACTGTGAGAATATTCATTCAAATTAAGTATCATAATTAATCAGAAACTAAACTAATTTTAGTCACTAAGCAGTTTGATGCTTTCAGAAAGGTGTTATTGATATCTTGGTGGAAACAAACTATTTCCTTGCAACTTTCAGTTTAGAATGGTCACTCGGTTCTATTCTGATATAAATGTATAGCATGTATAGAGGAATACAGTTCTAAAATATGATTGGTTCATTTGAAATGCCTGCCTTTATCTGCCATATTGGAGGTAGTAGTAGGAGGAGGGGGATTGGATTGGCATCTCCACCCATGTTCCCTTATAATCCTTACTGGATGTGGGGACACCCCTTTCATATAGTGAGTCTGCCTCTCCTTCCTTTAACAGTGCCATGTAAGAGGGATGCGACAGGCCATGGATCTGCTCCATCACCTTCTGTCTGGATCAGCTAAATGGAGGGGGGCTTGTTTTTCACTCCCTTGAGGAACTAGAAGGGATCAGTGTTCCCATTTGCCTAGGAGGTCCATTAGTAGGGTTAGTCCCATTACCCACCCTCTGTGAACAACTTCAAGATGAGGTTAACCCTATTTCAATTTCTCCCTCTCTGAAGCTGCTTCAGGATGATGATGTTATTTCCATCATGGTCAACTCAAATAAGTTCTCAAAGGAACTGGTGATGATGGCTCCATTCCCGACAAGCTGTTTCTCACATGTCAGGCAAAGTGTTGGAGGAGGAAGTGTGGAATTGAGGACAGAAAGATTATCTCCAGTCTGGAGAGGCTGTCAGGGCCAGCATCTTGTCTAGACCTTCTGTTGCTCTTGCACACTGAAATAAAGAAGTTTACCTGGGGACAAGAATTTGCCAGGCAGCAGAATTGGTTTGTCAAATCCATTTACTTGACTTATCCCCTTGAGCCCCACCAAACACTGATTCTGGGGCATCACAATGAGGATATCAGCTGGGGTCTGGGCTTGTATCCCAGTTAAAACCTTGGAGGCCTTGGAGCTTAGGACCCATACTCATGATGATTGCCTCACATATTGATCTCTTTTTTGGTGTCCTCCTTCAGTCTTTTGGAGGAGGAATCATTATCTTCAGTGACACTTCAGCATTTGAAGTTATCATATCATATGCTGTCCATGTCAGTGGCACTTTCATGAAGCTTCTTGACCTCCGGAGGGATACTGCCTTGGAGGCATGGAAGGTCTTGCTGGATCACAGCAAGAAACTTTTATGGTCTGCACCACTTGAAGTAGAGACATTCTTTGGAGGCATCATCCATTCTGTGGCATAATATGGTTTGAGGTATCAATAACACAGGTCTCAAGCAGCAGTTCCAGTCCCATTGAAACAGACCAAGAAGTGCACACACCTTACCCTCCCATGGGATCTCCCAAGTTCTTCAAGCAGCCACAGCCTCTGCAGTCTCACAAGCATGTTCCGTTCAGAGTGTCCTTTCACCTGTGTTCACTGGAAGAGACAGTCAGAATGACCAAGAGAGAATGACACCAGGCTACTCAGGCTTCCATAAGGAGGATGGGTGTCAGCCCTGGGGACTTGCTCTCTCTTTCTCTTCCTAGCATCCTAGTAGGAGCTTATCTAGCCCTTTCATCCTGGATTTGGTCAGGCATCAAGAATGGTGTCTAGATCCATTCATGCTTAAAGAATGGCTACTGGCTTTGTGGGAGGAACATCCTCACCTGTCACTGACCTCTTTCTTTCACCGGTCCAGACTGGAAAATGATCAATTTCCAACTTTCTTTTCCTGGATCTTTTGGTATCGAAAAAGAGCAGAAAGTTTTGGTTGATTAATTAACATTTCTACTTCAAATAGTTTTCTTCATGATGAATGCTTCATGATGCTGACCAAAATCTCATTGAGGAATGCCATAAGGCCCTGTGACTGGGCAGTCTCCATTAATGTTAAGGAGGTGTATCTTCCCATCCCAGAAAATACCTCTGGTTTTTTTCTCCACCAGGTGGTTTTTTAATTTCAGGCTCCTCACCTCTGCCCTTAGAGCTTTTACCAGGGTGATGGGGGTGGATGTAGTCCATTTGCAGTCATTAGAGATCACCATCTTCCAGTATTTCGATAACTGGTTGATGTACATTGTCATCAGAGATTCTTATTTTAGAAGGATCTGTCCCTCTGTTAGTCAATGGTAACCTGTGTTGGTCTAATCCCAGCTCTATAGGCAGATGTCATCCCTTCTCGGGACTTTGTAACCAAGGGAGAGTTTGTGTTACTCTAGTAGATAGAATCAACCAAATCCTATCCCTCATAACAGCTTTTTCTGACCATGGCTATGTTGATGACTCACCTTGGCCTCTGTATTTTGGGAACTCTGAACTAGACTGCAGAGAGTTGGTTCCCAAAGTGAGACTTTACTTGTGTCCAATTCTTGCTACAACCAAACTGGTGACAACACAAGGACTTTCTATCAGCTCTGATCCCCCTGGGATCTGCTTTTGAGCACCACCTGCATTGGTGACTAGATCAGGACAGGTTTCTGACAAGTGTCCCAATTCATAACTACGAACGTCCATGCCTTTCTGATTAGCAACACATCAGGCGCAGGATGGGGTGCTTATATGGAGTCAGAAAGTGTAGTTCTTAAGGGATTTTAGTTCTGGGAAAAAGAAACCATTCATATAAAGACCTTGGATATGTGTGTAGTGTGTCTATCATTGCAGGACTGTGACAAACTCATCAGGCATCATTGTGTTATGGTAACTTCAGTCAACATATCAGTAGCAGTGTACCTCAGGCATCAAGGAGGTACATATGTTCCATCTCGTTTCATGGAAGTCTGGAACTGTCTTCATTAAGCAGCCTTGTCTCAGAGATCACTCTCCGAATCTACCATATTTGGGGCAATAGGAATATCCTGGTGGACAGTCTGACTTGGGGTGTGGGGTGTGTGTGTGTTGTGCAGTCCTCACAGAATTGTTTCTATACCAGGTGGTAGCAGGGTCACTTTTCCAACCATGGGGGGGGGAAGACACTTGGTTTGCTATGAGACTGATCAAAAAGCTCCCCATTTATGTCTCCAGTTACTGTATCAGATTAGAGGGTCTGGGCAGTGGACACTTTTAGTCTTGGGTAGTATCATCTGTATGCATATCACTTCCAACCTCTCAAGATAATTCTGCAGGTGCTCTGCCAAGTTAGCATCTCCACCACTTGGCTCATCTTAGTAAATGTGTATTCCCTGTGTGGCCCCAGTGGTTGTGGTTCATCAATCTACTCATCTTTTTGTAGATGAACCCAGGAATTACCACAGAGGAAGGACTTCTTGTCACAGGACAAAGAGGGTCTCCTCCACATCTCCACCTTCACACTTTATTTTGGGTAGTCAGTCTGTCAGGACCAGTTTTCAAGCGAAGCTTAGCTACTGCATCATTTAGGCTAGGAGGAAATAGGCTTCCAGGGTTTATGATGCCAAGTAGAGAATCTCCTGTTATTGGTGTAGTAGGAAATGGATTGATCCTTGCTGGGTGCAGTTGCAGAATTTCTTATCTTCCTTTCTGAGGAAAGAGAATTTTCATTGTCCACTGTTACAGACCTTTCTAACACTTGAGTTCCCAAGGTATTCCGCTATTGGGTCAGACCCTCATCGTTAGTGATCTCATGGGGTATTTTGAGCTTAGATTTAATCTCTTGTGTGTTCTTTGGGCATTGTAATGTCCCCCATTTCAACCTTGAGTGAGGTTTCCATTGAGAACTTTTACCGCACTCCTTAGAATCAACATGAAAAAGGAGCAAGGTTCATGCCTTGTCAGTGGAAAAGGTTTGTTTACAGTTCAAGTGTAATTATGATTTGTTTTCTCTTCTTTGCCAACCTGGGAGTTTGGCAGAAATTCAGCTACCTTCACTACTTCCTATTGAGATTTCAAGTCTCAATCATATCTGTGCTGGGGATGATCAAAATGGGCTCCTTGGCCCAGTTAGGGCCTTTTTTTATTTGGCTTTTTCTAAAGGGAGAAGAAAGGGCCAGAAACTACTCTTCCAGCATTTTAAGGGTTCTTCTGATATTTTTGGCAGCCATTATTTCCAGTTGGATTGTCTTCACAATCAAGAGAGCTTGTCAGTCTTCAACTAAGAGGGACCTTTTTGTCATGAGAATTAAAACCCATGAAGTTATGGCTATTGCTACATCTTGGGCCCATTTGAATCACATCACTTTGGATAATATTATGATATGGCACGTCAGGGTGAAGGAATTTTTTCATTGGTCCTTTTAGTGACAGCACAACATGTGGCTGTACCTTCTACCACCTTGCATTAGTGAGCACTCTTACTGTAAGGGTAAGAACAATATGTTTTTATCCCAGATCTGTTGACACCATCAGCTTCCCTCCACCAGTAACTTCAACAATGCAAAAGTTTCTTGATTTGGGAGGGGAGGAGGGGGTGAAACTAATTTTAATGATGAAATACCAGTTACTATACTGACATTCCTTCTTTCACCCATATCTCCATCCTGTAATTGAGCTCCAAGTCAAAACAAGATGGTACTCTATATGTTGGCTGTGACTGGATTCAGATTGGGATTATGTTCTTTTCAATTTTGACCCTCCATTGTTTGATTTGTTAAGAGAATAGTAGGCTTGGACTGGGGGCTATGAGTCCCAGAAAAGGAAGCAATGCAATATAGTCATAGATAATTATTACATAACTGAGAACTAGAAACATTTTCCTAGTTGATACAAAAATTTTTTTCTCCAAATGGTTTATATTAATTATTGAGGTAACTGTTTTGACAGAAGCACACAGCTCAGAAATCACCTTCCTGACTGAGAAGTAATAGAATATTAAATTTCCTGCAAGTTTAAAATTTTTAAAGATGCGATTTAATATTAGATAATTTTCTGTTGTACACAGAACAATGAAATTAACCCAATGCAAACATATTTGGAACTAGCTGATAGCTCTGGTGGTTTACTAATATTTTATATATTTACAAATGATTTTTTACGATTTTGGTGTAACTAGCTGTGATAAACACAATTGCATCAGTTTGTTTCAGTAGATGGAACCATTTTTGTGAGATCTTTCAAATAAATCATAGTAAAAACTACCATTAACCTTGTCTTTGAAACATGGTATACTTAGATCTTATCACTAGAGGCTGTACCATCATCATTAGAAGGTGTGTCACATACCAGTCTTAAGAGGCTGTATCATCATCACTAGAAGGTGTGTCACATACCAGTCTTAAGATCAAGATCTAGGCTCCTTATTTTCAGTTCTGCATTGCCCTTTCCCTTTCACTATAGAACTTTAAAACTCCTTTGAGTTTCAGATATGAAACTTTATATACTTCTCCTGCTTCATCACAGCCATTTGTTGTCAAGGGATGAAACAGTGTCTAGTGGTACATTATCACTAGATAGTGTGTGACATAGAACATTAGATGGAGGTGTTCCTATCTTCAGTGTTAAGTTTATAGTTCTGTATTTTGAAGTTTTTCATAGTACTTAACCTTTCACTCTATAATTTTATAGTCTTTTGAGATTAAATGATGATGACCTCACCATGGTAGGCAGGAGATTAAAAAAAGTCGCTACATTTAATTTATTAAATACTTACCTTAGTTCTTAATTGTTTCAGAAATCACACACAATACATGTGCCAAGTTTCATTTTGTGGATCTGGCTGGATCAGAGAGAGCTCACAAGACAGGCAATGTTGGAGATAGGTTTAAAGGTACAATGGTCAAGCAGTTATTTTTCTGGCAGCAGCAGCATCATTGTTGTCATCAGTTTGTTAAGGTTTTGGTTAAAATCTCTTAGCAATGCTTTCATCATGGGCTTGACATGCAGGCCTTGGCCGAAATGTTTTTTATTGTAATAAATTTTATGTTGTAATGGTGTTTGGAGCCTAATCACTGTACACCACATTAATGTAGATCTTAAAAGGTATTAAATTGTACTTACATGTAACTGATGTCATAGCAGTATGTATGTTATAGCCCAATTAAGTATCCCAGAATCAAAGTTAAGAAGTAAAAAGATAAAAGAACATTGTGCAGATTCATGCAGTGCTTAACAGTATCCTGATCTTTAAATTCAAATGGTGAAGAATAAATCATGCCTTGTAAGCATTATTCATGGAATTATGAAGAATCGGCCAGACCTGATCTGTATCTCAGGGTCCACCCTGAACTCAATTTTCACAGTGAAGTGACTTCTTTTTCCCTTCAGAAAGGAGTGAAGTTGTGGGATAATGGGGAGAAGTAAGTGTTGAGAGGTCAGAATTTGGAACATTCAGAAAGGAGTGAAGTGGTGTGAAAACAGAGAAGTCAGTGTTGAGAGGTTACAATTTGGAACGTTCAGAATGGAATAAATGTAGTGGGAAATGGGGAGAAGTGAGTGTTGAGGGGTCAAACTTTGGAACATTCAGAATTGAATGCAGTGGTGGGTCAGTGGGGAGAAATGTGAATTGATAAGTATAGATTTTGAACATTCAGAATGGAGTGAAGTGGTGGGAAACTTTGGAGAATCGAGTGTTGAGAAGTTACAGTTTGGAACATTCAGAATGGAGTGAAACAGTGGGAAAATGGGGAGTAGTGAGTGTTAAATTTAGAACATTCAGAATGGAGTGAAGTGGTGGGGAAATAGAGAGAAGTGAGTGTTGGGAGGTCAAAATTTGCAATGTTAACCTGAAAGAGCTGTTTTACTAACTCTTAGAGCAAAATTAGATACATGAAAGAAATGATTATTAAATTTTATTAAAATGTTAAAAATGTAAAAGTTTGCTTCAGCAAAATAGCTGCTTTCTTCAACAGACTGTAACCTCTAAAACAAGTTACAATCAAAAACAGAATACAGCTATGAGGTATAGGTTCTCTCTGCCTACTTTTATCAGATGAAATATGAAATAAACTTGTTTACTTTTATTTGCACTCAGCCTATAAACCTTTACAGTGTAATAATTTGATCATGATGAATGCAAGTGGATTCATTCAGTTCTTCAAGCTTCATGTGTAAATTTGCAGCTTGAATCTCATAGATTTAAACAGAATTGTTGATGTAAATAATCACAAAATTAACCCAAAAGTTGATGATGCCATGTTTAAATTTTTACATTGCTCATTGCTCACTGAACTGAATGAACGATGAGTCAGTATTGTACACAACACACAGTTTCCAGTGACCAAAAGAGGGGGAGTGGAATGTCAACTTGAGAAAAATGACAGGTGGGTGGGGGCATGACAGTTTTGCGTGAATTGTCATCTAGCATTGATCCTATGTACCTGTGCATTAAAATAATTTTTGCAGGGAAAATTGAAAACTGAATTTGTTTCTCTATTATGAGGGACTTTTTCTTGTTATAAATTGCTTCATAATGATTCAGTATTGATTATTTTATTGATTATTTTGTTCTGTAGTTTCAATATTGAAGATATTTTGGTATCTGCTACAGATTGTTCGATTGTTCTGTTTTGAGAAGTAAAATTGCAAAGAACCAGAACTGACAAACCTCATGAAACAAAATGTCAGTATGTGTCACAAGTTATTAAGTTTTTAACTGGGAGGAAGATTGTTCTTGTTGTTGTAGGGTTTAATGCCATTTTTCAGCACAAGATAGGCTATACATGGCGGCCAGTATAACTGGTGGAGGAAGAACCCTGGAAAACCCCAGCAAGCTTTCTCACGTACCAACGTTAGCTGAACCTGAGACTTGAACCCACGCAGACAGAGGTGAGATGGCAGTGATCTGGAACAGTGAGCGCTTTAGGCCACTTGGCCACTGGGGGCCCTGGGAGGAAGATTATTTGATGAATATTATTCATTAGTGCAACACCTATGCATTTTACTTTGGTGTTTCAGAACTTAGATATCCTTTGTATGTCTAAAGTACAGAGGCAGGTCAAAAGTGAAAAGTCACTGGAGGAACAAAAGTTGATAACATGTAGCAAAGCATGATTTTGAATGGCCACTGAATGGATAAGAATTATTCTGCAAGCTTGAGTGTGCACTAATGAACATCTTTGACTGTAGGTCTGCAATTTTAAATTTGTTCCAAGTACTGTGTTTTAGCTCAACCTGTCATAGACCAAATGAGCTTATTGGATGGTTTGTTGTCCATCATCCAACATCCATCCATCTGTTTGTTATCACTACTTGTCCTAAACTACTCAGTGAATTGCCATGAAACTTTATACATGCATTCATCCCATGGTCTAGTTGCACCTAGATGAAAATGGTGTTGCTCACTCATCCAATAAGGCAGCAACAGCATCCATCTTGAAAATCTTTTTTACCACTACTCCTAAATGGATGGTCATATCAACTTGGGGTTCTCACTAAAAGACTTCTTATAAAGTCTGGTTGGTGCTAATTGAAAATGGTGTCAATCTGAGATCCAAAACTGGCTGTCTTGATGACCATACTGAAAATCTTGTAATCATTACTCCTTCTGAATGGATAGTCATGTCAACATGGGATTTTACTAAAAGACTTTCGTAATGTCTGCTTGGTCCTAAACAAAAATGGTGCTGATCTGATGTTGAATATGCCAAGCCACCATGGCAGCCATTTGAGAAATCTTGTTATTGCCACTCCTCCTGAATGGATGGTCATATCCACACGAGGTTTTCACTAAAAGACTTGGTTTTGTGCCTATTAAGTCTTAAATGAAAATGGTACTGATCTGGGTCCAGTATGGCCACGATGGCAGCCATCTTTAAAATCTTGTCAGAACTCCTTCTGAACTGAAAGTTATATTGACATGGGGTTTTCACCAAAAGATTTCTTGTGATGTCCATTTGGTCTTAAATAAACATGGTACCGATCTGAGAGCCATTATGGCCACCACACATCATCTATCTTAAGAAATTTTTTTATCACTACTCTTCCTGAATGGAGGGTCATATCAACATGAGGTTTTAACCTAAAGACATTTTATGATGTCTGGTTGGTCCCAAATGGAAATGGTGATAATTTGGCATCCAGTATGGGCACCACAGCAACCATCTAGAAAATCATTTTATTGATACTCCTCCTGAAATGGGGTTTTCACCAGTAGACTTCTTATGATATCTTGTTGGTTCTAATTGAAATCTGAGGTCTGATGTGGCTGCCACAGTGCCAGCTTGAAAATCTTGTTATCACTGTTGTTGTTGTTGTTGTTGTTGGGTTTAACGCCATTTTTCAGCACTAGATAGACGATACATGGTGGCCAGTATCACTGGTGGAGGAAGAACCCGGGAAAACCCCAGAAAGAACCACTGACCCACAAGAAGCTACTGGCAAGCTTTCTCACATACCCCACATTGGCCAAACCTGAGACTCGAACCCATGCAGACAGAGGTGAGATGGCAATGATCTGTAATGGTGAGCACTTTAGACCACTCAGTCACTCAATGTCCCCTGTTATCACTAAGTCTCCTGAATGAATGGTCCAATCATCCTGGGGTTTTCACTAAAAGACTTCTTATAATGTTTAGTTCATCTTAAATTAAAATGGTGTCCAATATGTGGCCATGTTAAAAATCTTGTTTTTAGCTACTCTTCTTAAAGGAAAGTCATTTTGACATGGGGTTTTTATCAAAAGAGTTCTTATGGTGTCTACATGGTCCTAATTGAATCCTCAATATGGCCACAATTGTGGCTGTCTTGAAATATTATCTTTAGTCCCAAATGAATGGCTATATCAACATGGGGTTTTCACTAATAGACTTACAATGATTCCTAATCGGTCCTCAATGAAAATTGTGCCAGTTGTTTATCCATGATTGGTGCCATGATGGTTGTAATGAAAATCTTGTTGTCCCCTGAATGAATTATTATTATGACATGGGGTTTTGACAAAAAGACTTCCAATGGTATCTCCTTTGTCCTAAATGAAAATGGGACCAATCTGAAATCTATTATGTCCACCACAGCAACTAATTTGAAAATCTTGTTATCACTGAAGTATATCAAAGATGGTTTCAACACTCGGCAGTGAAATGGAAGAAATGGTCTTGTCTTGAATTCATGGAAATTCTTTTTGCCCAGAAGACTACAGTGATGTTTTCTTCGTACTGGTACAGAACACACTCTGTCACCTTTTTTTATACAGAATTTCTGGCCTTAGACAAAACCACAATTGGTGAATGTCAATATGTCTGATTTAGTTTTGTTAAAAAAAATTGTTGAAAATGTATTTCATGCTACAGAGTGGTACATAATACATAATAGCAAAGCCACATCATTGATGTTGCACTTAGCCTTGTTAGTGATTTTCCAGCTTCCAAAAAAATCAGATGACAAGCATGCCTGGGAGTCAGTCACCTGACTTGTGAGAATCATAAACAGAGCAGTACATCATTCCATGGCAAATTGGACTTAATACAACATGATGCATATATATGTTCCACGTCACTCAAACCACATCATACCCAGATATTGCGGACGACTGAGGATAACACCATTTGGGTCATTGCTGCTCATTGGAGATAAGATTGAGGAAGTTAGGAGACAGGCAGCTCAGAGTAACTTACCCTCTAACTTGCTGCTGAGCCTCCACAGTCATTTAAGCCCAATCACAGAGGAGGGATTGATCACTCTTATTGCACAAAAGCAGTGGATGATCCATGTAGTTTCAGAGGGCTTTTGATTTCATTTATCCTTTCCACTCCTCTTTGTCCTCACTTCTCATGAAGAATATACTATCACATTCAGAGAAGGACCAAATTAGGTAGCAGGAGATCTGGTTGTTAATCAACATGTGGGTAGAGGAGATTGTTTGAAAATGTTATAGATCAATATATAGTTATGTTTCATATTAGATTTAGTATACTTGGTCAGGGTCCAGACTAATTTTACAGGTCCTAGACTACGTCAGATGCTTTCAGCTGCACATATTTTTTCATGTAAAAATCTACATGATGAAGCTATTACATATAGAATTTTCAAAAATTGGCATCCAACAACCGATACATATTAAAGATGAAAGGGAAAATAAACCTCTTAACAAGTGCTAATAGTTAGTACAGAAGATTAAAAGGATATATTCAGGTTCTTGGTCAAAATAAAGCAGGAAGGGCAACAGTTATGTTTATTGGACATGTGTTGATTTGAGATGTCTCATGGTGGGAGATATGATTGCCATCATCATGTGAAATAAAAAATACAAGAATTATGTCATGTTGAGAGATAGCAAGAAGCCATTGAGCTCCATAGGGTTTGGAACTGCAGTTTGTGAAACTGTACTCTAGGTAATTACAGTCTATGTGCACTTTACAAACTTTTTAGCTGGACATAAAGTTTACCATTGCTGCATCAGTCTTGAATGTAACATCTAAACTTTTTAAATGCATATTTTCCAACTTTGCAAAAGAAGTACATGATACTTTGTTACTCCTTACTGAAAACTGGTCCAACTTATGGAAGAAAATCGACTGCCTAAGTGAGAAGGTCTTGTTAGGGTTGGCAGTTCTGACAAGGTAATATCAGTCCTGTAGCAGGTCCCAACCAGAAGTTACACTATGTATGGATGCTAGAATGTGCAGTTTGGCGAGCTCACTAATTGTGGGGCTTCGATACAGTCAGTGGCAAGTGGGGGCAAAAGGAAGTACCTCATCACATACACCTTATGAAAATGAAGGCTATAATCAATGCCTTTCAGTTCTGGAAGGGCCAGCTGTGTGGGAAAACAGTCTTAATCATGTCAAATACTTGGTGGTGGTGAACTATCACTAAGCCGGATTTTCTCAGACAACTGCTGTCACAGGTGTTCCATTCCTGTCAGAACTGACTCCTTCTTCATGCCTGGCTCTTGTCAGGGAAGCCGTGTGAGGGAAAGACTTTAAACCTTTGATTGTGGTGAGAATCTTGAGAGCAAGAAGACCCTCCGCTTTGAAGGCATATGAGCGAAAAAGTGGCATTTATTCAAGAATTGGTGCAGAATCAACAACATCGTCCCTTTTAGTGTTTCAATCCCACAGCTGGCAGACTTTTTCCTGTCTCTAAAATTTGTCCCCAGTCACCATCATTCAGGAATAATGGCATAAGAGATATTGGTCCTGATAAAGACCTATCAGACCTACTAGCCAATTCTGACTTGAATAGTCCAAAATCCCACACCCTGTTTCCAACATGGATTCTTTCATAGTTTTGACATAGCTCGATTCAGATACATTTGAGCCATTAAACAGAACCTCCCTGAAGCTACTGTCATGTATATATTATTTCCTGATAACTTTGGCTTTATCTTGCATGGTGAGAAAGCTACATGCCCTTTCGGTGAACTCCAGACTATTTTCCTGCTGTGGACCCAAGCTATTTTCAGTACAAATTAAATGGTTCTGTGGTCCTAATCCTAATGATGCAACCAGGCTTTGTAGCAAAGAATAGGCTGCTGTCATTTGGCAATCAAAGAATTGTTATATTCTCCCTCTTTTTGAAGATATGTTGAGTGAAGCAACCATGCAAGATCCTGTCCATGCCCTTGAGCATTACTTGAAGCACACAGAGAAAAGTCTTGAAAGAAGGAAATGAGAAAATGACTTTTTCTTATGGTGAATATCAGGAAAGAGGATATCACCCTGTTAGCCCTGTTAATAGTGGCTGAAGTGGGTTATATGCCTCAAAAGATCAGTCACCTCATGAGGATTTCAGCTCATGAAATTAGAGCTATCTCAGCGAACCTTGCTTTTGAATATTATGTTTCAGTCTGAGACTTAGCAGAAGCTGTTGGCTGCTATGCAGAGTCAATCTTCTTGAGTTTTATCTTCAAGATTTAGCTTAGCATAGACAAATTTTGAATCTGTTGTGATAAGTGGCTGCTGCCCAGATTACCACCAGATCCAGTTAAAGCTAACACAGCATGGACATTGTTAGCATTTTGCTGGATTCAGCCATAAAAAAGTTCGTTGGTAAGAAGAGTTCAATATTCACCTTCTTAGCCCAGTATAGTTGCCTTGGATCACAAGATTGTCAACGGTGCTGCTTTCATATTAGGAGAATGAGTTATCTTTAACATAGAAAATCTTTCATTTTGTTCCCTTGAAGGCTGTCCATTTCATTTTCTCTTAACGTGATTGGGAAAGTCTTTTGAAGGAAAAAGTAAATTTTAAGTAAATCATGTTTCTCTGAGAATACTTAAATGATTTCATTACTGTAAAACACTCACAATCTCTACACAAAATATATATATATATATATATATATATATATATATATATATATATATATATATATATATATATATATATATAATTTTTTTTTTTTTTTTGATCAGCTTAAAACTAACAACAGCTGGCGATGGGGAGGTAATGGGCAAGAGTTACTGCCCTTGAGCTATATGATGTAGATGGGAAAGATGATTTTGTTTGAAGGGTAGTAAGTTTATATTCCTAACTTTGATCGGTTAAGTATTCTTGGATGAATAGAATTTACTTAAACATTTGCTTTCTGAAAACACTGTCAATAGAAGATGAAAGTGTGTAGGACTCAGGAGTAGCAGACTTGTACATCACATATTTTATGGTTTAAAGTTAGACATAACTGGACAGTTAAAAACCAAAAGTCAGGAGTAATTTTTAGTGATGAAACTAAAGTTGTTTTGAGGCAAAGATCAGAAGTTGAACTCTGGAGAAAACTTGAATAAGAAAAGCAACCAAAGTAGTTTTGATCTGTACTGTACACTCCTGCCATTCAAGAATATTTGGCATGTTACAGGGAGTGCATTACCTTGGCCGTCACATACCCTGGACATTGCTGTTATTAGGGATATATGGCAAACAATTAAATCCAGGCTTGGAGATGAAATCAAATCCAGCTCTGATCACACTGATGTTTATCTCGATATTTGGTACTCTCTTAATCAATCTTAGCTAGAGGACTTCTTGACAATGTTCCAAAGCAATTGCAAGTTATGATAAGAGTCCAAGAATCAGTTACCGACTTTTAGATGTGTAAATACCATTGTCTTTCTTATTTATATTGGTAGATTCTTTAGAAATAGCAGTGATATTAGTATTATTTCTATGACATCATAGTAAGTAGTTATTCAGTTTTGTCACAGTACTGTAGTTCTCTTCTCTTCTTTTTATGAAATCGCCAATTTTTAATGCATTCCAATATTCTGAAAGTATTGTAATGTTTGAATTTCTTTTTCTCAGAATCTGTTCACATCAATTCTGGCTTGCTTTCTCTGGGGAATGTAATCAGTGCTCTGGGTGATCCCAAAAAGAAAAGTACACACATTCCCTACAGGGAGTCCAAGATCACAAGAATATTAAAGGTTAGTATTCCACAACCTGGTCAGTTTCAGTTGTATATATTATGTTGTTTAGAAACAATCATTGAATTTTACAAAAATAGTTAAATTTTGTGACTTTGAATATATTTGCTTTTGTTGATTTGACTGCACTTTTAACATGATACTGGCTATATCATGCAGAGGAAATGGCAGCTATTCGCCTTTCTAAGTCTATGGTGGCCTGGGCAGGAACTGAACTTGCAACACTCTACCAAGTAAGCTACTATGGCTCCCCTTTAAATATGTACAGTTGCTGCATTACCTTTTAATTCATCTATACAGTCACTGCATTACCTTTTAATTAAACTGTTCATTCACTGCATTACCTTTTAATTCATCTGTACAGTTACTGCATTATCTTTTAATGAATCTGTTCATTTGCTGCATTACCTTTTAATTCATCTGTACAGCTGCTGTATTACCATTTAATGCATCTGTACAGCTGTTGCATTGTCTTTTAATTCATCTGTACACTTGTTGCATTAACTTTTAATTCATCTATAGACTTGCTGCATTACCTTTTAATTCATCTGTATAGTTGCTGCATTAACTTTTAATTCATCTATAGACTTGCTGCATTACCTTTTAATTCATCTGTATAGTTGCTGCATTAACTTTTAATTCATCTATAGACCTGCTGCATTACCTTTTAATTCATCTGTACACTTGCTGCATTACATTTTAATTCATCTGTACAGTTTCTGTATTACCATTTAATTCATCTGTACAGTTGCTGCATTACTTTTTACTTCATCTGTACACTTGCTGAATTACCTTTTAATTCATCAGTACAGTTGCTGAATTATCTTTTAATTAATTAGATGGCAAAGCTCAAAGGTTGGTACTGTGAATTTATTTATGCTTGTCAGAGTCAATTTTTGTTTTCTTTGAAACAACAGTTTAATTGGTTCTTAAATTTTCATGGACAGGGTAAGGTGGGGAAGGGTCCAATTATCTTAAGGAATGCATTCTGTTTTAGTCGGTCTTTTAATTCATGTCTTCTAACAACCATAAAATTCATAAAAATTAGTACTCTATAAAAGTTGTGAATTCACACTTATTCTAAATATAGGTGAATGATTTTTACTGTTTTTAATTCCATTTCCTGATTCTGTAAGACAAACTTTTTGATTAATTAATTATAGTTTATGTATGTAAGTTTTAAAATCTGGAAGGAAGTAAGGCATACATGTTTGTAGGCTGCAAAGCTATGGCGTTTCATTCATGTTCTTGGTTGTTTTGAAAGAATTGTATCTGGAACTTTGTAGATAAAACACCAGTTAAGCCTTTTCAGATCTTTATTGCCATGGATGTAAGCTATTGAAGACCATTAGATTGGCGTAAAATCTATTACAAAAGTTACACTTCCTGTACCAGAGTACTTACATTACTTACCTGAGTAGCAACTAAATTGTTGGACTTATTATGAGAATATTACAAGAGTCAAGCAGGTGAGGGTGGGTCTGTCCATGCATAGTACTGTTAACTTGGCTTCCAGTTGGGCTGAAATTGCTTCCTAGCATTGACTCTTTTTCTTTTTTTATGCCCATGCCACATCTGGGAAGGGAGTATATAGTCATAGATGTTTTGTGTCATTCAGAATTTGAATTTCTGCTCATTAACATTTAAAAGACTTACTGGATTTAGACTTGTTTCCATCTCACATGTGACAAAGAGAAATGTACAAATGCAGTCAAACCTGTAAATTCCAGCCACACCTGGGAAAAAGCAAACTGGCCTTTGAATGCAGGTGATCTCTTTATACAGGTTCACCTTTCATAGTTAGTTTTTGAACAAATACCATACACTGAATACCAGTATTATGATTATTATTATTATTTATTATTATTATTATTATTATTATTATTATTATTATTATTAATAGATTAAATTTAGTGCAATATTGATCAAAATCATAAAATATGTTGGTCTCTTGCAATGTTATGTTCCACACAAGAGTACTGTATCCTACTTACATTAATTCAGCCTGTAAATTAAATAATCGGTGACGCTTCAAAAAATTAAAAATAATCACTGATAATTGTATTGTGTATAGTGACAAAACACTGATTTAACTACTGATTGACAGCTTACATATGATTGTGAAACACTGGTCTGACTTTTTCTTTGGCCAGCTCAAGCAACCAGACTTAGGAACAAGTGTTTACACCTCAAACAATATCTGGATTAATCAGTTGCTTAGCTTGCTAAGGTCAAATGAGTTAACTCATGTGAGAGGCCTGTGTTGAATAGAGAATGAAAAGAAGTTTAATGTGGCTATTTTTTACTAACACATGAACTCAAAATTTGCCATCCTTTACAGAGCAGTTTTATAAAGATTAAATGACCCTTGACCATAAATTGTAATGAATTCCTGTCACTCCTCATAGATTATCTTTCATCAGATATACAAAACTTAGGATTTCAGATATTACCTGTTACATCATCTCAAAAGGCAACTCGTGCTTCTGCTGCAAAACTATGTGACTACTTTTTTCACCATCCAGCTAATGAATTGCTTCAACCTTCTTTCTTTTTAAATATGAAACCTTCCTTGCTTTTGAATTTGTCAAGGGGAAATTAGAATGGCCATTGTGACCAGGTGACTGCTACATAAAGATGACTATTAAGACAGATTTTACTGTATTATATTTTTATATTTGGTGATATTTTGCTGTTTATGCATTCTTTGGTGGATGTACAGTTGTCATCCGTTATCCTTATCAGCTTAGTTTTATTTTCTTTAAATTTAGCCCACAAGGTTAATAGGATGAAAGTTTGTTTTTTTTCTTATGAAATGGAGGCAAACCTTCCTTGTGTTGTAAATACTTCTCTTTGACTGACTATTGTTTCCACTTTTTGGCTTTGGGGAATTTCAGTCCCTCAATGCCTTCTGACATAGTGTCCATTTTAACATAAATTCTCTTGTGACATATGAAAAAAGAAAATGAAGAAAATATTTTTTATAGCAGTATGTTAACAAATTTTAAAAAGGACCATGAATAGCAATATCTCTAGAATTATGTTATTTCATATTATCTTTTTGTAAATTAGTGTCACTGCAACCCTCAATGTCATCAGTATTCTTAGTACTTTGATTCATTGGACATTCGTGTTATTAGCATGTTCAACATTAAGATCCTAGATTTAATGTAAAACTGTTTGCTTTCTCTCCAGGACTCTCTGGGTGGCAACGCCAAGACTGTGATGATCTGTTGTATCAGTCCATCCACTGCAAGCTTTGATGAAAGTCTCAATGCACTCAAATATGCTAACAGGGTGAGCTCATATTTAAGAAACAGGTTTTTATTCTTCATAAAAAATATGCCCAAGTACTAATTAAAAATTTTGAAAAAAATTTGTTTTTTTTTAAAAAGGAGGCATGATTGTGTACATTAATTGGTAGTACATACTGTATATCATATTATCATGTAATGTAATAAATTGTCTACCTGCACTTTTAGAAACACAAACTTTAAGAGATGGTTAGATAATGTTTCTCACAGAAGTTTTAGAGTTTGATCTTTTCCATTAAAGAGGGGCTCAGGAGTGGAGGTCACAAAGACAATTAGAAATGCTTAGGTCATTGCTGCTTTGACAGAAATTCCACTTTTGAACTTCTTCTATAAACCTTATCATGTTAACAGGGAAAATCTTGTACATTTGGACATAAGCTTTTCAATAATAATAATAATAATGATTATAATAAATGCTTGAAGTTAATAGCACTTTAACTTAACACTAACATTGCATGATATATGAATGTGCTTAATACATTTATGGGATGGAATTCATCCATTCCTAGTGTTTTGCCCATAATGTGTCTGAACAGCATGGTTTTCACATGCTTTTGACATACATCAAACTACTGTTTTGCTTCAGGCACGGAATATCAAGAATTTGCCTATTATAAATAGAGACATCCAATCCATACGTTTTGAAGAGATGCAGAGTGAAATAAAGGTAGGAAAATTCTTCTTATCATGCCTGCATTAGCAGGCAACATGGTGTATCACTTTTCTGAGAGTGATGGCAGCAGCAGTGCTGGCAATAATGTTAAAGACCTTATGCTGATGTTTATAAAAGTCTTGCACATCAAAGAATTATTCACACTTGTTACTGATAGTTATCATTATACCCCATCAGAATTAAATGTAAAATTTCACCTAGCTGGCTCAAGATGCATGCAATGCTAAAGTATTGAAAAGGTCCTAACTTTTAACAACTCAGGCATGCCGTGTGTGATTGCTTTTTTCAAAGACAATTGTAATGAAAAGATATTTAGATAAATATTCACATAACATTAGACCATTATCAATGTAGAGGACAATGAACAAACCTAGAGTAAGATACTACCTGGAAAAATGTGAATATGTAAGGCAAACAACCATTCTACAAATTATCTCCCTTTACCTAATCAGTCATTCACTTGGATTGCTGGTCGTTTTATGTTCACAGTATTTTATAAAATTGACACACACAATAATTCATTGTTTGCATTTCATAGTGGAAGCTTCAGGTAGTGTACTTCTCATGTTGAAGGTTGGCTTTCTGGCTTGATGTAGGATATTTTTGTTTTATTTGCTGTTGACAAGCAGAGGCTAGTAATGACTTAGGGTATGTTGAATGGATTAATTGGTTTTGTAAGTTTGATTTGGCATTTATATTTAGTGCCAAGGCAATCTGAGTAAAGTGCCTAGTGCAAGGACATGCCATGGTAGATGTCCTAGAGGTAGGATTGGAACATCCACCCTTATGGTCACAAGTCCAGCATGTTAACCACTGAGACACTTTTTATTGCTTTATGTCATGATGTGGCTTATACTATTTTAAGTAAGTTTTCTTGTGGAATTGAATAAGATATGTTTGAATGGCTGTGAATCGCTGAAATCAGCAAAGACTTTTAAATGGCTATTCATTTCAACTTTAACAACAAATTAGGTGCTAAAAATTTTGAAGCTTGTCCCATTGTCCATTAGTTTTGCCAGGAAAGTCAGTGCTGACCACTAGTGTTACATATTTTTGAGGCTTGTCCCATTGTCTGTTAGTTTTGCCTGGAAAGTCAGTGCTGACCAGTATTGTTACATATTTTTGAGGCTTGTCATGTTGTCCTCTAGTATTGTCATAGAAAGTCAGTGCTAACCACAAGTGTTAACATATTTTTGAGGTTGTATTAATCTTAATGCAGATTTAGTTTCATGATGATTTTGCATTAAATCATTTACAGGGCCATGATGGGAAAATTGAATTTGCCCTTGTGAAATAGGAGCTTGCTCCAAAATATGACACCATAATACGTAATATCACAACCAGAATTAAAAACATACTTTGGTAAGTAAAGTTATCAAACTAGATATTTCCTCATGAAATGTGATACATGAACATAATACGTCCAGCCCTATCAAGCTTGTTTTGGCATCAGATGTCAATCAGCTGTGGACTACACCAGTTTTGTCACAGCCTGGATCTACCAGGAACAGAAACAGTGATCTGATTTCCTGGTATACACATTCCTGGCTTCATGATACAGTTCCTGCCTCATTTGACAGCTTCTTGTTAACAGACATTAAAGGCAGAAAGCTCACCAGTGTAGAAGTAAATTAAGCAGGCTAGATTATCCCAGGCTTCATACACAGTGTCTAGAATTTTCTTGATGCACTCCTCCTTCAAAACCTATTTGTTAGTCATTCTAGCTTACACATCCTATCAGTCGATCCAGATGGCCTGCAGTTCTAGTGTGATGGTTTGATTTGATTCATGATGATTCCAGCATTCATTGCTATAAACAGGACCCCAATCATGTGAATCAGTTCTTTGTTGTGAAACTTCTTCATTTGGTTGGGCATTTCTGAAGAGGATCTACAGGAATCTACCTCCACTTAAGCTCTATCATTCTGGGTAGGATGATTTGTCCATTCTGCATAGTTCTGTAGAGAACTAACAGGGCCAGAGTTTCTTACACATATTGGTTCACAAGGTGGGAGCAGTAGCCACTAGCATAGTAAATTAGCATAAATCTTTCCTAAGTAACACATTTCAAGTTGTATGGTCTGACTATACCTCCCCGTTTGTACCCCCTATTGATTTCAATAACGGTAATCTTTACTGTGATAAAAAACGCACAGAACTTAGTCAATTTATTCATTGATTTATAATTTCTAACCTGACTGTGACCAGAGTGGCCTTAACACTGACATCCTCTGCACCTTTCATGCTTAATGGACTTTTGATACTAATATGGTGCCATGTTGCATACACTATGGGCAAGTTGAGTTCCTCAGACAACATTGTGATGTCGTTCATCCTGTTCGGTAACTGCCGGATAATTCCATAAATTACCATAATGTTGAGAGTTTAGAGTTATATCCTATGCACACATGTACATAGAAATTACACTGCTTGTCAAATCCACATGAAAGACAAATTTGTAATTGTCATTCTTTTCCTTTGCTTGATTCAACATTGTAAATATTGAAGTAGATGACTTAGTAGTTTCCTTCTATGTACATACATGTGTAGTCATGCATACACCCCTTTGCTGAAAATGGACTTTTCCAGGAACTGGAAATGACATTTTGAACACGTGGCCTTTTACACTGAAAACTTTGTTTGGAATAAAACGCACAGATGATAACAGTGTTAGAGTCCCACCTGGGCATAATCAGGTTTGAAATTATAAATCAGTAAATGAACTAAGTTCTGTGCATCTTATATATCATTTGTGCTTATTCTTTTCAATCACTAAGGGGGTACAAACAAACAGGGAGATATATTCAGACTTTAGGATTGAGGGCAGAGGCAACTTTCTCTAGCCTTACCTCAGAGACCTTTCATTCCAAAGGGTTTGGTTTGACCTGGTGGAATTTATATCAGGCTACATTCTCAGATCATGCAGCAGCTTCTCATAGATGAAGACACTCTACTTCCACTGGTTTTTCAGGAGGGAAATTTGCCTGCAAGTTGCATCCAGGCACATATATATTCTGCTAACTCTAGCCATACCTGCTATAATTGTGGTGTAATTATTATAATTTAATAGATACAATTATGTTGTATTTCTCTTGTGTATGGATTAGGTTGTTTGATACATTTGCCTTATAACAAGCACAATAAAGCAGGGAAAATAAAGTACCATATTTTAATCTGTGGGAGAAAATTTTGGAAAAGAAGGTTTTATCTGCTTAGCTCTTCCATATTTGAAAGAATGAACCTTTTTATATGTGTTCTTTGTATAGTCATATTTCTATAATAAGGGATTCCTTGAGGACTGACCGATTTCTTAAGGTTGAAAATAAATTCATTATATTTGTTCAGAGTCCCATAGAGAACAAGTCCAAAAGTTTACAAGGTGACACATTTATCAAGTGACTGTGTCTCTGTTGATGTCCATGAATGTTCAGTAGCTATGCAAAATGTTAGATATTATTTTGAACTGGAGACAGCCAGATTAAAATAAAAACAGAAACTGCCAGGTGTTGCTAAAATGTAAAGAATATCCTAATATAGACACAGTCTCCCAGCCTCCCAACAGTTACATTAAAACCTGATGGAATGTGGACATCCATTCCAGTAGTAACTGACATATGGACAGGATTCAGTGCCAGTCCCACTACCCAAGGAGAGATCACTTTTGTCTGACTTCTGTCTGTGTTTCAGATGGCTTGTAGCACTTTTGTTGCTAAATACAAGTTTGAGAGAGCTGGATTTGCAAAGTAGTGGTTGTATTCTTAATATATTGTGATCACATAAATATTATGAAAGAAACATTTTAATAATGGTAATACATTACATGCTATTATTGCATGCTATTTCTTTTCCTGGCACCCCAGTACAGGTTGAATATTTCCTGCTCCAGTTAGTAATTCAAGGTCAAAAACAAAAAGCAACATGATCAACTCTGCTGCTTTAGATATTTCTGTCATTAAAAATTTTGTCATTCCTTTCCTTGGACTTCTTGTGGTTTTTACTTGTCTAAGGGTGATCATTGTTTTTCATCATCTTAGTTCTCTTTTGGAATATCTGCTTTCAATCATATACATTTTTGTATTGTATTTGTTATTGGCTCCCCAGTCCTTGCATAAATTGCATTGACATGTGTCCCTTTTTGTTGATTTTAAGAGGTTTATTTACACTTGCTAGCAAGGCAGTAATTCATTTTTTATCCCCCCAGTTAGTAATTAGTGTTGGGGTAAGTATTACCCACCCCTTTTTTGTTCTGGATTTTAAATTTTGCATTTCCCTTCAACCTTTCAGCATGCCACATGATGTTGACAAGTGTGTCCACAAGAATGCTGCTTGTGATGCTCATCACACCTGTTTGGCATGCAGTATGTGGGCAAACACAAATGGATATCCTTTTTTTTTGGTCTGATGAGTATGGGACTTAGTAGAAACCTGCCAACAATATAGGGGCAGGAAGAAGGCACTCACTTCATCCTTTTCCCAGGAGAAGTCTAGGGTATTTCCTGGTGTAGGGAAGTCACCAGCACATGTTTGGGAGGGATCTGTGGAACTTTCCAGGATACAGAAATTGCCCTCTTTTATAATCGGGGATCACTACAAATTCTGGGAGAAAGGATGTTTTCATTTCCCATAAGGGATTATCCTTGGTACATCCCACAGTATGGAAGTTACCAACAATTGGTGGTGAGCCCTGACTGCCAGGTGCAAGGGAAGCACAATCTTTTTCTTGCTCATGTAGACTGCTTACAGATTAAGGGGATCTCATTCATTGGACTTGAGTTCCTTGAGTAGAGATTCCCCTGATAGCTCTTCATCATTCAGCTGGTGACTGGTCACCAGTCACTGGGAATTGGATAAGGCTTCAGGTACTGGTCACATGGTGTCTGTCACCAGTCGCTGAGTATTGCTGACTAGGCACCTGGCACTGGTCATTAGGTAAGGTATTGGTACAGGTGACCCTGCATCAGCCATGTCTCCCTTTCCTCCCATGACATGATAGATAACTTTCCCATAGGTCCATGGATCATCAGACCCAGCATTCTCTACACCTCCTCCTCTCTCTGTCTTTGTAAACAAAAGAGGCAGCTTCTCACCCCATGGACAATCATAAAGTCCTCTTCTCCAGTGAGAAATAAGGGATAGTCATGCCTTGCCCAAAGAGTGAAGACAGGATCATGAAGTCTCATGTTTGGTAGACTTAGACATGTCCTTCACCTCATTTTATAGCCCCATTATCCTACCCAATAGACCAAATTGTAGAGGAGGAAGAAGTTTGGATATTTGACCTTGGACTGTCTCCAAGATCTGCATCCAAAGCCCTTCATTGTAGAGAGGCTTTCAGGGCACAGTCTAAAATGTATGTTCTGTTGCTTCCACACTCAATAGTGGTTAAAACAGAAGTTGCCAAGAGGTGGCCCTACTGGTGGTCTGCCCCATGTCTACATTTTGACACTAGGTTTCTGCCGCCAGTTATAGGGTTCATTCCCCTCCTTGGCCCCTTAAGCCTTCTGCCTTGGACTGTTGTGCTTTCCAGGTTGTGATATACTCCAGGCTTGTATGCTAATGACTTCAGATTCCCATCCCAATACTTTTTTTGACTGTCTCCATACATCTGTTGAAGGAGGAATCCTTGTGTCTGGGTAACTGTTGGAGGCCATGGCTAAGACTTCAAGACATGCACTCTTGATGTCCATGGCACTCTATGCTGTGCTTCTTTACCTCAGTAGAGATGCTGCCTTGGAGATATCAAAAGATTTTGTTGGATCACAGCACAAACCTTCGCTTTGCTTGATGCAGGGGTGTTTTACGATGAGCTAATCCTTATTGTGTCCTCTCAAGATTTGAATGATCAGCAATAGTTATCCCTGGATGCAGTCCTAGGTCTTGCTTAATTAGCAAAGAAAAGGACTCCATTCCAAAAGGTGGATGGGTGTCTCTCACCCCTACTCCTTGCCATATCCTTCTGTCTCCACTGCCCAGCTAGGTACCTGATTTTCCAGGGGCTTAAGTTAGGCCTCCCAGATGATGAATGGGCCCTTTCACAATAAAGGAAGATTACCAGTTTCACTTCCAGCACCCTCTAGCCTTATCAAGGACCCCCGTTTTGGTTCCACAGGTCCTAGTTGGCATCCCAGAGGACCAGGATTTCTTTTAATTACAGACTCTATATTTTCATGCCTTGCCTTTGCTGCCAGAGCCTTTACCAGTGTGATGGTCATAAGAACAGCTCATATGGGTACTCTGAATTGACTTAATTCAACTTGGAAAAGTTCATTTTGTGTTATCTCCAATTGGTACTGTGTACAAACTGGAGACCTCATATGTACCTTCTGTCTGCTTGGATCTCCTTGGGATCCAAATTTCATCACCTGAATTGGTGGCCAAATCAGGACAGGTTTCTCATTGGAGTTCCAGTACATACCCAAAAAACTCACTCCTGTACACAGACACCTTGTGTTCAGGATGGGGTGCTCACCTGGACCTTAGGGTAGTAGTCTATCAGGGTGTTCAGTCTGTGAACAAATTTTTCCTTAATATCAACAATCTTAAAATTCAGACTGTTTTTCAGCCTCTACAAGGGTATGTAAATCTCAGTAGACATAGTTGCATCATGGTCACCACGTACCTCAGCCATCAAGGGAGTACTTGTTCTGCTTCTCTTTCCTTTGAGATCTGGAACATTGCCAGTGGACAGCCTTGGAGATCACTTGCATAGTCTGACTCATTCTGGGTAAGCAAAATATTCTGGCACACAGCCTGTCAAGACAGAGTCTGACAGTCTTCATGGAATGGTACCTGCACCAGCCAGTGGCATAGACATTTGGAACTGGGGTGAAGCTAACAGTAGTTTCATTTGCAATGAGGCTGAACAGTAAGTTCTTCTTTATGTCTCTACAGTTCCAGACCAGAGGGCATGGGCAGTGAATGCTTTCAGATTGAATTGGACTGACACAATGCCTGTGCCTTCCCACCTTTCAGAATAATCCCTTGAGTTCTTCGCAGTCAGCACCACTTTGTTTCAGCTCATGCTAATAACCCAGCAGTGGCCCCAACAGCTTTGGTTCAACAATCTTCTCAACCTGTTGGTAGATGCCCCCATGGAATTACCACTGGGGAGGTATCTGTTATTGGAGCACATAGGATCCCTCCTACACAACAATGTACATATTATTCACCTAAACTCGTGGCTCGTCTCAAATGATCTAGCCATCACGATCAGCTTCTAGCAAGGTTGCTACCTGCATCACCCACGCTAGAAAGCAGTTGACATAACAAGGCTTGCCAAGCAGAAAATATTCCTTAATTTGGTGCAGTAAAAAATATGTTGATTTGATGTCCCCCTTTAACTGCAGTTGCAGATTTTTTTTCTCTCTTTTTTTGAAGAAAAAAATAAACAGCCACAATGAAGAATAGTATTCCAAATGACAGAAATAACTAAGGTCTGCAGCTAGGATCATTTTTTTTTTTTTTTGTTCTAGAATTTCAGTTACTAACTGAAAGAGTGAATATTCTCTTTGGGCATGGAACTAGCATAAAAAAGAGCAATGCAATAATAATAGCAAGTAAGCAGTAATTTAAATTAGTTTAAACTTGACTTCCCCACCCCTCAAAAAACTTCATTTTTCTCCAAAATTGGTATCTGATAGTACATGTACTTGGCAATTCTATCACCAACCTAGAAATGTAGTAAATGTTCATGTTCAAAAATCTTTATAAAAAAATTTGCGTTTAAAGCAACTTAAAAACTTATAGGGGTCTGTGTAATTCCTAAAATAGTTCCTCCTTGAGCTGTATAGATTCCAGTGAAATTAATACAGGCTCACAAGAGTATTAGTATATTGAAAAGAATCTTGCTTTGTTAATTTCTTGTCCAAATACGAAACCATTGGATATATACAACACTGATTGTCAGCTTCTTGCTATAAACCGATATGCATATTTAAAGAGTTATTTATTCTTTTACCTATCTCCTTAATATGCATGGTGTACCTGCTTAGTGTCATATATATTTATAAATAAGTTGGTTCTCACTTCAAACAGCAGAGATCCAAATCAGCCGTTGCATAATGCACAAGCTGATCAGGGTCTATGTTGTTTGTACTACACATTTGTTGTAACAAGCAGTATAGACCAGATCTGCCAGCACATTATGTAAGGTATTGCACTTGGATCTGACTTGTACATGATCACAGATGATGCCTCGTCTGTATGCTTAGTAAATATATACAATTAGAAATTTTTTCTACAGGGCCATTCTCAGCCTTGTTGTTAGCTAGTGCTAGTTAAGTTTACTAGGTCATAGTTCAGTTGACCTTAGACTCCACTACATTTTTGACAAATTAGATTCCCAATGGACAGTTACCTTCTTATTCATCA